>VMDO01026415.1:0-26755 GCA_007922755.1 Pedetes capensis | reverse complement strand
TAGTAAAAGATAGAGAAGACTTGGATGGGAAACTTAGATAGGAAGGGGGGAGGGGGGAAACATAGAGGAGCGTAAGGGGTAACCTATATGAATAATGCTTATCAAATTGCATATATGAAAATTGTCACAACGAAAAGCATGTCAAAATGAATCACATTATGATGTACATTAAAAATTTCTAATAAAAAAAAAAAAAAGAGAGATGGGTCTATAATTCTCTATCTTAGATTAATGTTTTCCTGGTTTAGGTATCAGGGTGATAGTAGGTTCATAGAATGAATTTGGGAGTGTTCCCTCCTTTTCTATTCTTTGGAATAATTTGAGAAAGACAGGTATTACATCTTCTCTAAAAGTTTGGCCAAATTCTGCTATGAATCCATCAGGACCTGGGCTCTTCCTTGTTGGGAGACTTTTAATTACCTTTTCTATTTCTGTATATGTAATGGGCTTGTTTATGTCAGTTATCACTTCTGGGGTTAGCTTTGGTAGGTTATACGTGTTAATAAATTTGTCCATTTCTTCTGCATTTTCATATTTTTTGGGAATACAATCTCTCATAGTAATCCCTGATGATTTTCTGTATTTCATTGTAGTCTGTGGTTATGGACCTGTTTTCTTTCGTAATCCACACTATGTTAGTTTTTTCCTTTTTCTTTTTGATGAGATTGGCCAGAGGAGTGTCTATTTTATTACTCTTTTCAAAGAACTAGCTCTTAGTCTCATTAATTTTTTTGAATTATCTCTTTGAATTCTAATTGAGATATTTCTCCCTTTATTTTTGTAATTTCTTTTTGGGAGTTCCTTTTAGGATTGATTTGTTGTTGGATTTCTAGTGTCTGAAGACGTGTCAGTAGGTTGTTTATTTGGCTCTTCTTTACTTTATTGATGAAAGCACTTAATGCTATAAACTTTCCTCTTAAAACTGCCTTTGCTATATCCCATATGTTTTGATAGGATGTGTTTTCATCATCATCTGATTTCAGGAATTTTAAAAATTCCATTTTGATTTCATCAACAACCCATTGGTCATTCAGCAGTGTATTATTCAGTCTTCATAAGTTTGTAAAGTTTCTGGAATTGTTCTTGAGCTCCAACTTTATCCCATTATGATCGGATAAGGAACAGGGGATAATTTCTACTTTTTTGCATTTGTCAAGGGAGTTCTTATGGACTAGTAAGTGTTCTATCTTAGAAAACATTCCATGTCGAGCTGAGAAGAATGTGTATTCCTTGTTGTGTGGATGAAATATTCTGTATATATCTGTGAGATCCAACTGGTTTAGGGTGGAGATTAGATTTGATGTTTCTCTGTTGATTTTTTGTTTTGATGACCTATCTCTTGATAAAAGTGGGGTATTGAAGTCTCCCATTATTGTTGTTTCTGGTCCAATATAGTTGTTTGTATTCAATAATGTTTGTCTTATAAAGATAGGTGCCCCAGTGTTTGGGACATAGATATTTAGGAGCGTTATTGGTTCTCGATTGATTGTGCCTTTTATTAAAATGTAGTGTCATTCTTTGTTTCTTATAATTAATTTTGGGTTGAAATTTAATCTATCTGTATTAGAATTGCAATCCCTGCTTTTTTTGTTTTCCCCCACTTGATATACTGTTTTCCAGCCCTTAATTCTCAGTCTATTGCAGTCTTTGTGAGTTAGATGAGTTTCTTGAATACTACATATTGAAGGTTTATGTTTTTTCATCCAATTAGCCAATGTCTGTCTCTTAGTTGGTGAGTTAAGACCATTTACATTAGATTAATCTTTTCTTGGTTTAGGTATCAGGGTGATGGTAAGTTCATAGAATGAATTTGGGAGTGTTCCCTCCTTTTCTATTTTTTCAAATAATTTGAAGAAGACAGGTATTATATCTTCTCTAAAAGTTTGGCCAAATTCTGCTATGAATCCATCAGGACCTGGGCACTTCCTTGTTGGGAGACTTTTAATTACCTTTTCTATTTCTGTATATGTAATGGGCTTGTTTAGTCAGTTATCACTTCTGAGGTTAGCTTTGGCAGGTTATACGTGTTAATAAATTTGTCCATTTCTTCTGCATTTTCATATTTTTGGGAGTACAATCTCTCATAGTAATCCCTGATGTTTTTCTGTATTTCAGACTCACTGAGTAGTATTTATTTTTATGCACCCAATCATTACCTGTTACTGGTTTATGAATCATGTTTGCTTTGTTCCTTTCTTGGGTTGCACTCATCTCAGCTAACCAAGTCTTTGATTTCCTGTATAGGGTTGTCTTATCTCCCCTGGATGTGATAATTGATTTACAATCCTCTCCAGGGCTGGTTTGGTGCTTGCAAATCATTAAAATGCATTGACATCATTAAATATCTTATACTCCTCTACTATTTTCAAAGATAATTTTGCTGGATATACTAATCTTGGTTGGAGTTTTTTTCTTTGGATGTGAATCACCTGTGAGCACTCCTTTCTAGCTTTCAATGTTGATATGGAGAAGTCTGCAGTAATTTTAATAGGTTTTGCTTTATAAGTAATAAGGGGTTTCTGTCTTGCTGCTTGCAGGGTAGCCTCCCTGGTTTCTAATGACAGCATTTGAGCAATAATATGTCTCGGGGATGACCTATTTTGGTCAGCTCTGGATGGTGTCCTAAATGTTTCAGTTGTGTATGTATCCATATCCTGAATTATCTCTGGGAAGTTTTCCTTGAGGATATCATCTACTAGATTTTGAAGACCTCTGGTGGATCTTTCTTCTCCTTCAGGGATACTCTGAATTCTTAAGTTTCATTTTTTCATTCTGTCTGAGTTTTCCTGGAAATATTTTTTTAAAATTCCTTTATCATTGATTCCATTTCTGCCTATATGTATTTAAGTTCGTGTATGGCATCTTCAGAATCAGAAATCCTCAGTTCAGATTCATCCAGTCTCGATGAAAAGGATTGTTTTAGAGAATTCAATTCATTTATTTTAGTTTGCATTTCAATGATCGTTGCTTGATTTTTCCTTATCATTTCTAGCTGGGAGGATAGAATGGACTCCAGTGAGATACCTTCTTTTCAAGGATTTCAAGGGTGATGGTGGTATTCATTTTGATTTCTCTTAGCATGTTTATAACCATAACTCTGAATTCCAATTTAGAGATCTCTAAGAGTTGAGATTCATTGGAGGAATTTGTTGGGGGGCTTTGGTCTGTGGGGTTTTCAGATCCATCCTGCCCCTTTGTGTTTCCTGTATGTTTACTTTGTTTGCCCATAATATGGCCCAGGAAATAGGATTCATCTCTCCTGAGAGTACAGAACTTCTCCCTCTGTTATTCCTTTGAGATTGTGTGGTGCTGAATCTTTGGTGCTTTATTTGCACTTGTAAGCTGTGTAGTTCCCTGGTTGTTTAGTCTGTGGGGTTCTTATTCTAGTTCACCAGCCCTACTCCAAAGGGTCTGGGGGCTAGGGAGGCAATAGATTCTGTTTCTCTTCTGTGGGGTGAGAAGGGGAAGGATCTGATGACAGAAGAGGGGGAAAGAGGAGGTAGAGGACAGAGACCAATAGAAATTATAGTCAAAATTAAAACTAAGGTTAAAATTTAAGGATAAAATAATTAACTAAAAATCCACATATTTAGCATAAGTAAAAGAGAGGGAGAAAAGAGAAAAGGAAGAGAATAAAAGAAGAAAAAGAACAAAAGAAGAGAAAACACGTGCATACATGCTCCCCCCCACACAGAAAAACACTTGTATGTTCTCACAAGTGGAATATGAACTGTGGAGACAGTAAGGATGAAGTGAGCACTGCATAACATAGGGTGGCAGTGTTTTCACCCAGTCCATGGTAGCAGGCTGTGTTAGGGGGTGGGTTTTTTTGGTAGGTTCCCTCTGTCGAATGGATATAGTGGGCAGCTCCGCAATGTCCCAGTTTAAGCAGGACACTGAGTACCCAGTGAGTTTGTCCTGTGAAATATTCTATCTGTTGTATTGTTAGAGAGGCAGTGGAACCTGTGAGGGCCTCCCTGGAGTCCTCCCTGTCCTATGTAGTTTGGGCACCAATTCCCCAAATTGGAGATCTCCACCCCAAAGTGTACAGCATGGAGGGAATATGGCTGCTATCATGAATCTTTATTGCAGGGCTTTCCATCCACTTGGAGTCCAGTTGGGAGATCCAGATCCCATTGTGGTCTCACCACTTCCCCCCTGCAGTGGGTGGGATGGTATCCATGCACCCTGGGGGAAATCTGTAGCAGGGCTGGCCATGCATGGCGATTGGACTTGAAACTCCTCTGGGACTAATTGCACTGCTGTGCGCTGTTTGCTCAATCAGCCACTCTCTGGCCCTGTGGGACTCAGTCACCTCCTCAGAACATAGCCTACTCCACAGTGCAGTGGGATGACATAGACTTGCCCCTGGTGTGTCTGGGATCCAGGTGTATGTGTGCCCATATGTCTGTGAAAATCGAGTCTGCACAAGTGTCCTGCCACAACAAGAGGGAGGGAGCTGCACCATGGCTCTGGTTTTGCACCACTGGCACCGGTTTCCCAGACCCTTCTGAGATCAGTACCCCCACACTCACATATCAACTCTCATGGATCTGACCCCTGTATTCTTGTGTGAGGGTCCTACTCCAGCCCAGTGACTCCACCTGCACCTTGTGCACCACTAGGGATAGCGATTCCATATGCCACCTATAACTGACTTGTAGTCAGTTGACTTGTCAGATGACTTGTAGTCAGCTTGTAGTCTGTGTCCCATGGGCAGGCTGACAGTGTGATGCCAAGGTTGTGCTCTGTGTTGGGTCTGGGCTCCCATGAATGTGTGCACAAAGTCCCCTCTGAGTCTCTGGGATTCTATCCACCCTCTGAGAAATGGCAAAACTGTGACCCAGCTGCTGTCCTTTGTGTAGGTCCTCCAGAGCCATATCTGCACCTTCAATGTCCATCCAGTTTCCTCCACTGTCTCCAAATCTAAACTATCACTGTTTCTATCTAGTCAGTGCGAGCTCCAAACCCTTAATCAAGGCTTCCCTCTACTCTGGGACAAAAGGTGTGTGCTATCTGTCTGCCATCTTCTCCAGAATCCCCCAATTAAATAGATTTTATGGAAGGATGACTGAGATGCACACTGGAGTTGCAGCAGAGAACAACTGGGAGCAGCTGGAAAGGAGACGAGGGAAAGATGCTCTCCTTGGTAATGAGACAGACAGAGCACAAGGAGACAGAGACTGGTGAGCAGAGAATTTATTTATAGTGGAGCCATCAGAGCCATTTTTGATCTTACAGATGTGTTATGATAGGCAGGTTACACAAGCTATCCATCTGCAAATGCCGCAGCACCACTGGCAGGTGGATTGCGATGCCCATGGATTACCAAGAATGACTATTCTGCACGACCTTGGCTGTCCGTCACTTCCAGGTCAAGCCTGCCTCAGCCATGTCAGGGAATGTGGGAGGGGAGGCGAAGAGCCTGGGTGTCAAGATACAGGAAGAGGCAGGGATGGGAAGGAAGCCTTGACCCAGGATGTGCAACCTGCCAAGCTCCTGAATGGGGGTTCTCAGGACTCTAAGAAAGGGCTCTAGTCCCTTATTGGGAAGAACAGCTCTGCAGAAATCTCTGCGTCAGTGGGCAGAGCCTCAGATCTTGCACTGGCAGCACACAGGGACACAGCAGCTGGAGGGGCAACAGCAAGGTTTGCAGCAGCTGGACTCACAGCAGCAGGGTTTGCAGCAGCTGGACTCACAGCAGCAGGGTTTGCAGCAGCTGGACTGGCAGCAGCAAGGTTTGCAGCAGCTGGACTGGCAGCAGCAGGGTTTGCAGCAGCTGGACTGGCAACAGCAGGGTTTGCAGCAGCTGGACGGGCAACAGCAAGGTTTGCAGCAGCTGGACTGACAGCAGCAGGGTTTGCAGCAGCTGGACTGGCAGCAGCAGGGTTTGCAGCAGCTGGACTGGCAACAGCAAGGTTTGCAGCAGCTGGACTCACAGCAGCAGGGTTTGCAGCAGCTGGACTGGCAACAGGATGACCCACAACCTGAAGAACAGCAGGATTTGCAGCAGCTGGATTGACAGCAGCTAGGCTTGCAACAGCCCCCCTTGGAGCCCCCACAGGAGCCACAACCCCCCTTGGACCCCCCACAGGAGCCACAGCCCCCCTTGGATCCTCCACAGGAGCCACAGCCTCCCTTGGAGCCCCCACAGGAGCCACACCCTCCCTTGGAGCAACCACAGGAACCACAGCCCCCTTTGCCACAGCTGGAGCAGGAACAGGCTGGCACACAGCAGCACACGGGCTTGCAGCAGCACACAGGCACACAGCAGCTAGAGCCACAGCCCCCACAACTGGAGCCACAGCTTCCAGAACAGCCGCCGCAGGTCATGGTTGTGGTGATGGAGAGTGGAGCAGGTCAGAGGAGCAGGTGCAGAGAGTGGTGTGCAGGTGTGGAGCCTTCTGGGCCTGGGGCCTTTATATACCTGTCCAGAGATCGGGCTGGGCACACAGTCACTTCCTGATTTCTATTTGTGTTTTTCCCAGTAAAATCATGTGTCAATGTAAGGTAACATTGCTTTGTCCTGTGACATACTTCCTACTTATATATTGTTTTTCTCTCAATCTTTAGGGCACAGCCCCTCCTGGCTCTGGTGCCCCTGGACACAAGTGAACTTTCTTTTCACTGCCACAGCCTCAAGCCTGGCTGTCTTTGGCTGCTCCAGGTGCCACACTGCAGTGAAATCTAGTGGGTTCTTCATTTCAATGCTTATGTTTATGTATAAACTCTGAACCCCTCTGGTTCTTCCCCCTCCCCCAGGAATTTTAGTTTATCGATAATCTTTAGTGTACTATTTAATGGGTCTCATTATAAAATTTCCATACATGTTTTCATTGATGTTCACCTCCCCCTTACCCTCTCATGGCCCTCCTCCTTCCTCCCAGGTCACCCACCAATGGTCCCCCCTCTATTTTCAGGTTTTGTTTATCTCTATCTATCTATCTATCTATCTATCTATCTATCTATCTATCTATCTAGTATTTATCTATCTATCTACATCCTGATTTTGCCTTAAGGGCAAATTATATGATCTTTCCTTTCTACCCTCCCATTACCCTTTCTTTAATCCATTATTTTTCCATACATAAGCCCCTTCTACTTTCATACCCTGTATATTTAATACTGAATATGTAAAGAAGTCTATTATCCACATCTGAGAGGAAATATGCAATGTTTGTCTTTCTGGGGCTAGCTTATTTCACTTAAAACAAAGATCTCTAGTTCCATCCATCTTCCAGCAAATGCCATGATATATTTATTTACTTTTCAGTATGTTGTTCTTAGTAGATATCATTGACTCAGGTCCGACTCACAGCAACTCTACATATATCAGAATGAAACCCTCCATGATTCTGTCCCAGGCACAGGATCTTACATATGTTTAAGCCTATTGTTGCAGACACTGTATCAGTCCATGTAGTTGAGGGTCTTCCAGTTTTTTATTGACCCTTGCCTTTCTCAAACATGATGTCCTTCTCCAGGAATTGGTCCCTACTGACTGCATGTCCAAAATATGTAGGAATCAGTCTAACCATCCTTGCTTCAAAGAAGCACTCCAGTTGCATTTCTAGGACAGATCTGTTGGTCTTTTGGCATTCTAAGGTATATTCAATATTCATCTCCAGCACCACAATTCAAAAACATCAATTTTCCTGTCTCCCTTATTCAATGACCAGATTTCACAAACATACAATGAAACTGAAAATACCATGGCATGAGTCAGGTGCACCTTCATCTTCAATGTGTCACCTTTACTTTTCAACATTTTAGAGAAGTCTTTTGTAATAAATTTTCACAATGCTATTTGTCTTTTGGGTTACTTGACTGCTGCTTCCACAGGTGTTGATTGTAGAACCAAGTAAAGCAAAATGTCAGACAACCTCAATCATTTCTTCTTTTATCATTAAGTTGCTCATTGACCCACTTGTAAAGATTTTTGTTTTGTGGATATTGATGCACAATCCATACCAAAGGCTATGTTCTTTTATCTTCATCAGTAAATGTTTCAAATCCTCTTCACATTCAGCAAGCAGAGCTGTGTCATCTGCATAAGGAAGGTTGCTAATTAGTCTTCCTCCAATCCTGATGCCACATTCTTCCTCATAAAGTCCAGCTTCTTGGATTATTCTTGCTCAGCATAGAGATGGAAGAGGTATGGTGAAAGGATACAGCCCTGATACACACCTTTTCCTACTTCTTCTGTTCTAATGACTGCCTCCTGGTCCATGTACAGATTTGTAATGAGTACAGTTAGATGCTCTGGTATTCCCATTTTTGCAGTGTTATCAATAACTTGTTATAATCTTCACAGTCAAATGCCTTTGGATAGTTTATAAAACATGGATAGACATATTATTGGTTATTCTCTGCTTTTGGCTAATATCCATCTGACATCAGCAATTATGTCCCTGGTTCCAAACCCTCTTCTGAATCTGGCTCGATTTTTCCAGCAGTTGTCTGTCTATATACTGCTGCAGTCACTTTGGAATGATCTTTAGCAAAATTTTGCTTGAGTGTGATGCTAAGGATATCATTCTATAATTTCCACATTTGGTTGGATCCTCTCTCTTGGGAATAGGCAAAAGAATGGATCTCTTGCAGTCAGTTGGACAGGTAGCTGTTTTCCAAATCCCTTGGCATGAATGTTAGTACCTCCAGTGCTGGATCTGTTTGTTGAAACATCTCTATTGGTATTCCATCAATTCCTGGAGCTTTGGGTTTCACCAATTCCTTCAAGGCAGCTTCCACTTCTTCCTTCAGCTCCTTTGGTTTCTGATCAAATGCAACCTCTTGAAATTGTTGTTCATCCACCAATTCTTTTTGGCATGACTCTGTGCATTCCTTCCATCTTCTTTTAATGTTTCCTGTGCTGTTTAATATTTTCCCTCTAGGATCCTTCATGATTGCCACTCGAAGCTTGAAGTTTTTCTTCAATTCCTTGAGCTTGAGAAAAACCAAGTGTGTTTTTCCCTTTTAGTTTTCTGTCTTCAGCTCTTTGCACATGTCACTATAAATATAATATTTGATTCTATCTTCTTGAGCTTCCCTTTGAAATTTTCTCTTTAGTTCCTTAACTTCATCACGTCTTCCTTTTATTTTAGCTGCTAGATGTTCAAGGGCAAGTCTCACAGTCTCTTTTGATATGTAATTTGTCTTTTCTTTACTTTCTGTCATTTGAAATAATCTTTTGCTTTCCTCATGAATAATGTCTCTGATGTCATGTCAGAACTCATATGGTTTTCAATCATTAGTGTCTAATACATTAAAACTCTACTTGAGGTGTCCTCTGAACTCAGATGGAATATACTCATGGTCATATCTGGCTCTCATACACTTGTTCTAATTTTGTTCAGTTTCAGTTTCAAACCACATATGATCAGTTGATGGTCTGATCCACAATCAGCACCTGGTCTTGTTCTAACTCTTGATATTGAGCTTTCCTATTGTTTCTTTCCACAAATGTAGTCAATTTCATTCCCATCTTGCTGCAGTCCAGCTGTAGCCTAGGATCCAGAGGTCCCCAAAGGCAGGTGAGGAGTCGGGGATGGGAGACAGAGACATAGCAACTCAGAGGTAATGTGATGCTGTTCCGTTTATTGCTTGGATAGTTCAGTTTTTTATATAGTCTTTTCAGGCTTAGGTCATACAAGAAGTAAGAGTAGTATGTGCAGTTATCCACAAAAAAACAGGTTTAACAAGCATCTACTAGTCACAATCGCCCATAGCCCAAAGCATAAATTTTAGTATCTTTAGATAACAAACACTAGGAAGGTCTGTCTTTCCCCAGGCTTTTCATAAATGCTAAGCTATAATAGGGTATTGAACGCTATCCTTATTTATCCTTCTTATCCCTTGCTCATTTCATGCTCCCATGTAAGGCAGTAGAGGGTCAGGCTGACTGACACAACAGCCTCCACTCTTTCCTCTAGCTGGGAACCAAGGTCTGCCTTTAGTCAGATAAGCTCCTCCCCGTGCTGTGTATATCGTGAGCAGTGGAACATTACTTTTCACTTTTTGTTCTTTTAACAATTGTTCTATGAAGTTTTTTATGTTAAATTGTTAGGGAGGCCTTTGTACTGTGGGAACAGGCCTATGTATTCTTCTGATTGTTCTATGCTTTCTTTGTCTTAGCTACCATAGGCGGGGGCACTTCAGTCCAAGTAGGGGTAATAACTCAGCTTGCTGCAGCTGAAGCATAAATTGCTTAATGCTTGAGTGCCATGGTGGGAATCGCTGATCAGCCTTACCTAGAATACTGTCTGCACAATGCTTACAACTGGTGGTCGTTACCTCTAATTCATTTACAAGTTCCCTCAGTCGTGCCATTCTTTCAGCATCTGTTTCATTAGAATCTAATACAATATTAGTTATGAGCATTAGTCCTAAACATGAAGTTATTATGTACATAATTATTAGAAGCAGTAATCCCCTTCCAAAAAAGCAAAAAGCACACACTCATTTTCCCCATCCCCATCCATTGCCTGGAAGATGAGTTCCTTGAACCCCTCTTCCCCATATCTGGACCTTGTCAGACAACATGGTTAGAAAAGTCTGTGGCACCATATTTCTATCTGGTGAATTCCATGTTTATAGTCACTGTTTATGTGGTAAAAAATATATATATTTTTTCATGTATTTCAGATGCAGGAGCTGATAAAAACCTTCCCTATCTTCATTTGTGGCTTTAGTGGGCAGTGCATAAATTTGAATAATAGTTATATTAACTGACCTTCCTTGTAAGTGTACGGATATTATTCTATCACTGACTGCATTGTACTTCAGGCTAGATTTTGAGATGATTTTTGATGGTGAATGTAACCCCATTTCTCTTTAATTTGTCATTCCCAGCCTAGTAGACCATATGATTGTCTAAATCAAAATGGGCCTTGCCAGTCCATTTTAGCTCACTGATGCCTAGAATGTTGATGTTTATGTGCTCCATTCCCCTTTTGGTGATTTCTAATTTTCCTAGATTCTTACTACATAATTCCACATTCCAATTATTAATGGATATTTAGAATTGTTTCTTCTCATTTTGAGTCATTCCATATAGGCAAATGGAGGTCCCTGCATCTTTCCCCCATTTCTGTCATTAAGGTAGACTCTACTTTGAATAGGCCACTCCTCCTCAGTTGTCTTTTGAGTGCCTTCCAACCTGGGGAGCTCATTTTCTAGGAGTATCTCTGACAAAGTTTCTCTGCTATTCATGGAGTTTTCAATGGCTAATTGTTTTGGGAGTGGGCTGCCATGTCCTCCTCCCTAGTCTGTCTTAGTCTGGAAGCTCAACTGAAACCTGTCCACCATGGGTGACTCTGCTGGTATCTGTAATACAAGTAGCATAGCTTTCAGTCTCATAGCAGCATGAAAGCACTCACATGTAGGAAACTGACAGACATATGAGGATTTTTGCAGTATAGTATGGTTGAACTGAACCCAGGGACTTGCATAACCTTTGCAAGTACTCTACCACTGAGCTGTACCTCCAGACACTTTAAAATTTTTCTTATCTTGATTCAGAGCCTCATTAAGTTACTCATGGTGCCTCTGGCCTCAAAACTGTGATCCTCCTGCCTGTGCCTCCCCAGTTGCTGGGACTAACAGGTATGAGCCACTGTTCCTGGTAATGTCATCCTTCTTTATGGTTGAATAAATCTCCATGGTTTATATATACTACAATTTTCTTATCCATTCATCTGTTTGTGGACACTATATATAATACTGCAATATACATGGATGAGTAGGGGTTTCTGTGTTATATTGACTTTTGTTCCTTTGTATATATACCCAAGAATGGTATAACCAGGTTACATGGTTGTTCTATTTTTAGTTTCTTGAGGAAACTTCATCATGCATACTCAGGTTTTTAGTTAGATATGTCTTATTCTTTCCTAGTTCTCTTCAGTTTATTTGTTCCTCCTGTGAAGTTTATTCTTTCTTGTACTCTTATGGAGACTATCTGACTTCCTCCTGTGTATTTAGGACACATTTAGGTATTTTCTGTAATGTTGGCTTGGTGGTCATGTATTGCTTTAGGGTGTGCTTGTCGTGGAATATCTTAATTTCCCCATTAATTTTCAATTTTGATGGGTATAATAATCTTGGTTGACAGGTATTTACTTTCAGGGCTTGAAATATGTCATTCCATCCTTTCCTAGATTTTAGGATTTGTGCTGAATGGTTTGATGTTATTCTGATGTGTTTGCCTTTGTAGGTGAGTTGTTGTCTTTCTCTTGCACCTTTTAATATTGTTTCTGTATTCTGTAATCTTGTCATTTTAATTATTGCGTGTCATGGGAAACCTCTTTTCCAGTCATATCTATTGGTGCTCTGAATGCCTGTTGTGGCTGGATGTCCACATCCTTCACAAAATTTGGGAAATTTTCTGCTATAATTTCATGGAGTAACTTATCTATGCATTTAGTTTTCATTTCTGCTTCTTACTACCCATGGGTTCTTAGATTTTGTCTCTTGATTATGTCTCAAAGTTCTTAGAAATTGTGGTCTAGTTCTTTTTCTTTTTCCTTTGTTGGTATCTGAATGTAATATGTAGTATTTCCTCAACCTTCTCTTCCACCTTTGGTATTTTACTTCTGCTTGACCTAGGCTACATGGTGATGCTTTCCACTGTGTTTTTAATATGGTTTATTGGGTTCTTCATTTTCCACATTTCTGGATTATTTTTTTTTCAAAATTTCAATTTCTTTGCTGAATTTCTCATCCATTTTTCTGCCTTTGTCTTCTGCATTGTTGACTTTCTGACCTAGATCTTTTATTGATTTCCTTACTTTGTTCATTTGCTTGTTTGTGTCCTCTCTGAAGTTATTAATCATTTTTGCATGTAGGCTTTTAAATTCTTTTTCTGACATTTCACCTGTTTCAGTATCTTTTGATTCTGTGGCTAAAGAATCATGGTCTTTTGGAGGAGAAGCATTGCCTTGCTTTTTCATGTTTTTGGTATTTCTTTCTTTTTTGTTTGTTTGTTTGTTTTGCATGGTTGGGGGCTTGAAGCCAGGGCCTCATGCTTGGATGCTTTGCCAGTGCTGAGCTGTACCCCCAGCCCATTTTTTTTTTACTTTTTGAGACAGAGTCTCGCTAAGTTATGGAGACTGCCTCTGGTCTTGAATTTGCGATGTTCCTGCCTGTGCCTCCTGAGCTGCTGGGATTCTAGGCATGCACCATCACACTGGGTTTATGGTTCTGGATTTTCTGATTTGTGATTTGTGTATTTGTGGGGGTGGCTATCACTTCCCATTTTCTTGGGGTCTTCTAAGTAAGTGGCTTTCTCTTGGGATCACACTCTCCAGTGCCCCTTCCAGAGAGGAAGAAAAACCAGTCCTGATGAAGACTCCAAACTTTTTTTCTTCATCTATTGAAATCATCCTGTGGTTTTTGTCCTTAGTTTTATTTATGTGCTGTATTTTTTATTGATTTGTATATGTTGAACTATCCTTGCATTCCTGATACTAAACCACCTTGACTGTGGTTTTTAATGGAATGTTGAATTCAGTTTGCAAGGATTTTATTTTATTTTTAGGCTATCTATATTACTCCTTTTAAAACATTGATATAAGGTGTTTTAATCATATTCGACCCCATTTTGTCCTCTGTCTCCCCCGCCCTGCTGGTCCCATTCCACTTGAAAGGATTTTATTGAGACATTTTGTGTCTGTATTCTTCAAGGAAATTGTTCTATAGTTTTCTTGTGTTGTTGTATCCTTGTTTGGTTTTGAGGTCCAAAGCACTGGATTAGTTGAGTGAGTTTGACAGTGTTCTTTCTCTTTCTATCTTATGCACTAGTTTGAGGAGGATTGGGGTTAATTCTTCTTCAATAGGGCTGGTAGTCTTTGACAGTGAGTATTTCTGATCCTGTATTTTTCTCTCTTGGGAGGCTCTTCATTACAACTTTAATTTCATTGCTAATTATAGATATATTTAAGTTTGTACAGTCTCTTGGTTTAATTTCAGTAGGTCATTTGTGTCTAGAAATTTATGTGTCTTCTAGGTTTTCTAATATATTGGAATATAATTTTTCAAAATGTTTCCAAGCTATTCTCTGGATTTCAGCAGTGTCTGTGATAATATTCTTTTCCTCTCTAATTTTATTAATTTGGGCCATCTCTCTTTCATTTGTTCACTTTATCTAAGGTTTGTCAATCTTCCTTCTTTTCAGAGGACCAATTGTTGATTTCATTGTTCTCTTTGTATTGTTCTTTTGGTTTTCATTTAAATAATTTCAGCACTTGCATTTATTATTTCTTTTCTTCTACTAAATTCGGGTTTAGCTTGTTCATAATTATCTAAGTCTTTGAGGTGCATGCCTAGGTTATTTATTGTAGAACTCTATGACTTTTTAATGGGGGCACTCATCACTATAAACATCCCTCCTAGAAACACCCTTACTGTATCATGCAGATTCTGATAAGTGGTGCTTTTATATTTATTTGATAACAAGAATTGATTTTCTCAATGGCACACTAATTGTATCAAAGCATATTAGTCACTCAGCACAGTGGCTCATGCCTTTAATCCTAGCTATTTAGATGTCTGAGACAGGAGGATGGCAGGTTCTAAACCAGTGTCATCCTTCCCAACTTAACAACAATTTGTCTGAAAATAAAAAATAAGAAAGGACTAAGGTCAAATCTTAGTGGTAGAGCTCTTGCTTAGTGTGTGTGATGCCCTGGGTTCAATCTCCCGGGTTCATACTGTACACATGCACAAAAGGCATGTAGGCCAATCTCCATGTGTTTGTGCATTTTCTGTAGTTTCTCTTGCTATTGATTTTTCACTTATTCTGATAAGGTGTAAGAAATTATTTCCATTTTTTTATATTTGTTAAGACTTGTGCCAGGCATGTTGGCACACACCTATAATCACAGCACTGGAGAGGCTGAGGTAGGAACATTGATACAATTTAAGGCTAGCCTGTTCTACTTAGTGAGTTCTAGGATAGGTTGGGCTACACAATGAGACCCTGCCTCAAAACAGAAAACAAAACAAACAAACAGAAAATACTTGCTCTATGGCCTGACATATGATCTATTTTTTGAAAATTTCCATGAGCTGCAGCGATGAATGTGTATGTTGCAGCTGTTGGATATGTATCCTGTAGGAGTCTGCTAAGTTAGTTCTTGAGAGCCAGGGTGCCACTTAACTCTAAAATTGCTTTGTTAATTTTTTGTTTGGATGATTTAACTGTTTATGAGAGTTAGGTATTGAAATTTCTCAGTATTATTGTATCTGGATCTATCAGTCCTTTTATGTCCAGCAGTGTTTGTTTTATGAACACTGATATTTGGTGCATATATATTTACTATTATATTTTCTCAGTGGATTGTTATCTTTATTTGTGTTTAGTGACCTTCTTATCTCTTTTGACCAACTTTTGCCTGAAGTGCACTCTTCAGATATGAATGTAGCTACCCCAGCTATTCTCAGAATCCCTTTGGTTGGTATATACATTCTTTTCAGTTTCATTTTGTGTGCATCTTTGCCAGTGACTTCCATTTCTTGCAGACCACAAACAGTTTGATGCTGTTTCTTAATCCAGTCAGAATTAAGACTGTTTACATTCAGGGTTATTATAGTGAGATATGTGCTATTGTAATTTTGTTGTTTTTTCCAACAAAATTTTGTTTCCAGTTTTGTTGCTTGATTTCAGTACTGTTTGTTTTTCCTTTTCTCCTTTATTTGTGTTAGGCATTTGCTGACTACTGACATGGATTCTTTCTTGAATTCTCATGACTGTGGTTGTCTTTCTTCTGTATATGTGACTTAAATTCCTTTAAGTACCTTCTGCAATCCTGGATTGTTTTTGTTGTTAGATGCTGTTGAGTCAGTTCCAACTCACACCAACTTTATGTACAGCAGAACAAAACACTCTCTGACACTGTGCCATGCCCAGCACTATTGTCAGTGTTTCTCTGCTATTCATAGGGTTTCAGTTGTGTATTGTTTCCCAGAGTTGATCATTATCCACAGACCTTTTCATTTGATTCATTGAGTTTTTCATTTTTAATATTTCCATTTTTAAAAGAATTTCAGTGGGTGAATTTCACATCCAAGTTTTTGAATTTCTTATCTAAATCTTGAATCAACTTCCTTACTTCATTCATCTCTTTAACTGAATCCTCTTTTTTTTTTTTTTTGACCCATGATTTTACTACAGGGCCCAGGCTGGCCTTGAACTCACTATGTAGCCCTGGCTGGTCTCTAACTCATGATTCTCCCACTCAGCTTCCTGACTCCTGGGATTACAGGCAAGAGCCACCATGTCTGGCTTTTTTGAATCTTCTTTGAGGTCACTGGCCATTTTTGAAACTAAGATTTTCATTTTGTTGTCTGGTATTTCAACCACTTCAACATTTTGATTCAGTCTTTAAAGAGTTATGAACATTTGGAGGAGCCATGTTGCATTTATTTTTAATATTTTCTGTGTTTCAATATTACATTTTATTAATCTGTTGGTATGAACACCACTTTTAGTTCTTCATCGAGTTTTTGTAGTGGAGTATCAATCCCCACTACCACTCACAGGAGAGAAAACAGGCAGCAGTAATAAAAACAATAATTAAAAAACAAATGAGGTATTCAAATATAGTAAGATAACAATTAGAAACCTCAAGTACACCCCTAACAAGGTTAGAAAAAAAGAGAGTAGGATACTTATAGGATAAAGTAGGAATTTAAAAATTGTTGAAGCCAGAAGTTTTTTCTTTTAACTATGAAGGGTATTTTGATGAGCAAAATGCCTTTTAAATAAACCATTCTTAAACTTATAAATTACAGAGCGGGAAGACCAATATGCTTGCTATAGGCTGTGGATACTGGGGAGAGAGAGTCTGACCACAAAGGATGTGTGATGATGCAATAAATCTGGTGTTGGTTGCAACCTGTGGTCATAGGAATATATGCAGGTGATAAAACAATACAGAATTATGCCCACATATTGTACAAGTGTCAACCTAGGTTCTCATATACAGATGTGTAAGATGCTACAATTGTGGGGAACTGAAGAAATGGCACACAAGAGGGGTCTCAAGCCACTGGGCTGAAGACTGGTGCCATCTGCATTTATGTCTATATTTATCGTTGCTCCCCATTGCTTTTGTAACTGGCTGAGTTCAGCTCTGTCAGATCAGCACGTCCTGCACTTGGTCCATGGAAAAAATGCCCTCCTTTAAATTGGTCCTTGGTGGCAAAAACATTGGGGCTGCTGGCATATAGGATGTCTCTGTACTCTTTTTGAAGGCAAAATATTAATAACTAAGCAATAAAAAGAAGGGGGTTAGGGAAAAGAAAAGAGAGAGAAGCAGCAGGTAGAAGAGTGAGGAAAAGTATATGGGAGGAGGGTATAAGAAAGAATAGTGAGAGATAAGGTAGTAAAACAAATACAGATCAAGACAGAAATGGTAGCTCACTATTCCTTCTTCCTGAGGAGGCATAAGATGGGGTATTTCCCCCCTCAGACTTGTCATTTTGCAGCTTATTTGGAATGAGTGGGGAAGAGGAGATTATTAAATCATTTTCTCTATGAAGTCCTATTATGGTTTGGATAAAAAATGTCCCCCAAATGTCCTGTGTTGAATGTTTGGTCTCCAGGTGGCGGCAGTGCCCTTGGAGAGATGGGCCCTAACTGGTGAGAGCAGGTCCCTGGGGTGGCCTTTGGGATGTTTTGTGTGGCCCCGTTCCAGTCTCTCTCTCCTTTCTGTTTTGTGATGCCATTATGTGAGGTCCTCTGCCACAGGTCCTGCCACCAGCTGCTTTACTGTGGCTCCCCTCCTGTATGGACTGCGATCATCTACACTGTGAACATCCTACATGAGGGACCATGCAAACTCGCTGATACAGCATGGCAATGTTACCTCTTGCAAGCTGTACACCTGTGTCACCAGGACCTTTCTAGAGTGCTTGGAAACATGAAGTCTGGGATGATTTTACCTTATTTCCTTCTAGTTATTTTAATTATGTGATGATGATGGTCAACTTAAAGATGTACAAATGAATTTGTAAAAGCTTAACAAGGAATCTTTCTGAATATTTGTCCTATGTTAAAATTACCTATTTTTTGTTCCCTGACTGTCAGAGGAATCCATGTGAACTGAAGGACACAGGAATCCAGGAACTTGGAGAAATTGAGAAAGATTGTGTACAAATTTGACAGAAAGTAAAAAGCAAGTTTGGAAGAAGGCCTATGTGGAAGTGAGAACCGAGGGATGAGGAAAATGGTACAGCTGATAAGCCAATGGTAGAGGAAAAAGATGTATTCGTTTATAACCAAATTAAAAGCATTCAATGTTGAAATGTTAACCACATTCAAGATAGGAAACTGGCCAAACATGGACTAGTATGTTATATGAGAATGGAAGAGGAAGGTGTGATGATGAAGGCGATGGTAGCAGAGGTAGTTATGGGTTTGGTGATGATGGATATAATAGATTTGGAAATGATGATGGCAACTATGTGATGGTGCTGGTTATAATAATACAGAAAACTATGGTGATGTTTATAAATCTGATGATAAAAATGATGGATATGATAATAGAAGATTTTAAAAGCAACAAAAAAGGCTATAGTTCTTAGCAGGAGAGAGAATGAGAAGTTGTCAGGAAAGCTGCAGGTTACCTTGAGACAGTCATCCCAAATGTATCAGAGGAACTGTAAAAATCTGCCACAGAAGGAATGATGATCCATAGTCAGAAAAATTACTGCAGCTTAAATATGAAACCCTTCTTGTTCACGATTGTCATAGCCACGGTTTGCAAAAAATGCAGCTATTGATTAGTGCAATATAATGTCAATTAGGTATAAATTTCTAAGGTCTTTTAACTATTGTAGTTTTGTCTTTGTCTTTTTCATTACACCAGATACATTGCCCTGTAATTTATGGTAATGATGCCAGGAATAAAAGATTGAGGAATTTTTAACTTGTAAGAAAAAATTTACAGACTAGGTACAATAAGGTTACTGAAAAAAAACTGTTATCAGTCTCTGTTTTCGTGGTCTCCCTGGTTGACTACTTTATTGTCTGCTCTAGCTGCCCTTTAATATTGTTATTAATGGCAGTCACTTTTGGGCCCTGCATAATTAATAAAATAATGTCTTATGCGAGGTAATGAATTTTGTCTACAAAACTGTTAGCATTAGAACAATAGCCTAGGTATGATCCTCTGAGTTCAGATCAAGATCAAGAGTTAAGGATATAATTCATGTACTTAAAACCAGTGGGGAATGTAAGAGCAGGCCTAAGTTCACTTTAAAAACACTGGTTCCTTGAAAACCATCCCTCAACAAAAGCTGATAAGGGCAGCTGTGTCACAAGATGGCTGTGCCTGACAAAGGGATGGATTAAGATAACCTTGTAAAAGGTCGCATTTGAGAATTCCAGTAATTGGTTGAGCTTTGGGAAAATGGAAACTTACTTTGAATCTCCCACTCATTTTCCATAACAAAAGTTCCTGCTTCTGTAATTCATCTTCTCCACCTCTACCCTATAAAGCCCCAATTCCAGGAAAAGAACCATAAAAGTCATCCACCCAAAAGACACTTAATTAAAAGGGAGATAAGCCACAAGGAATGCAGAAGTATCTTATCTTGTGGTTAACCATCTGAGTCTCAAAAATGTGAACAGTTGGCCATCTGTGTCGGGGTCAATCAAAAACAGACCCATGAACCTGATTTTGAGTCAACTAATCATATTAACATTTAACTAACCTCAACTGGAATTCCCCTTTTCATGCTTAAAAAGGCCTGCACATCTTCATTCAGGGTTGCCATTTTCTAAATGGTCAGACCCCTGTGGGCAGGCTCACAATAAAGTGCCTTTGCTTTTGCATACGTGGCTCTAGGTGTCTCATTGGGATGATGATTTTGGACCCAACAGTCTCAGGTCTCACCTTTAGGTCTTTGATCTGCTTTGAGTTGAGTCTTTGTGCATTGTGAGAGAAAGTTATCTAGTTTCATCCTTCTGCATGTGCATATCCAATTGGGCCAACACCATTTACTGAAGAGACTTTTTTTTCTCCACTCTGTGTTTGTGGTGTCTTGTAAGAAATCAATTGGCTCTATAAGCATAGATTTATTTCTGGGTTTTCTATTTTGTCCCATTGGTGTGTGTGTGTGTGTGTGTGTGTGTGTGTGTGTGTGTGTGTGTTATACCAGAGCCATACTGTCTTATAGTTCTCAGTAACTATAGTAACTTATTAACTGTAGTATGTCTTAGTGTCAGGTATTGTGATGGCTCCAGTCTTGGTTCCCTGCCCCCATCATGATTTTTTTTTGGCTATTCTGGGTACTTTTGTGGTTCCATATGAATTTTAGGACCAATTTTTTCATTTCTGTGAAGTAAGTCATTGAAATTTTGATGAGAATTTCATTGAATCTATAGATCGTTTTGAGTAGGATGGTTAGTTTAATAATGTTTAGTCTTTTGAGCTATGAACATGGGTTATCTTTCCATTTTGAGGTCCCCTATCATTTGTTTGCCTGAAGCTGTATCCCTGTGGCATCTGATCCTGTCATATCTCAGAAGCTAATCAGGGTCGGGCCTGGTTAGTACTTGGTTAGTACTGGTTAGACTGCCTAGGAACACCAGGTGCTGTAGGCTTGGGAGACTGACCCTGCAACCCACTCCCAAAAATTAATCCGCCATTGAAAACCCTATGAACAGCAAAGAAGCATTGACAATAGTGTTTCCCCTGTTGTACTTAGGGTCACTATGAGTTGGATACTGACTCTATGTCACCTAACCACAAGAACATGATTTGTGTGTCCAATGTTTTATAGTTTTCACTTTAGAGATATTTCACTTCCTTGGTTAAATTTATTTCTAAATATTTTATTTTTGTAGCTATGGTAAGTAAAATTAGTCTCAATTTCTTTTTTGGCAAGTTCATTATTATTGGTGTATAGAAATGCTACTTTTGTATGTAAAATTTGTATTCTTCTACTTTGTTGAATTCATTTTTAAGTTGTAACAATTTTTATGTAGAATTTTCCATGTGTAGAACCATGTCATCCAAAAACTTGGATGATTTAACTTCATGTCTTCCAATTTGGGTGCCCATTTTTTCTTTCACTTTCCTAATTGCTATTGTTAAGACTTCCAGTACTAAATTAAATATTGGTGAAAGAGGACATCCTTGTCCTGTTCTAGATTTTTTAGTTTGTTCTCAATCAGTAAAATTTTCATCTACCGTCATTATTATTTTGAGATATGTTTATTCTATACCTAGTTTGTTGGAAGTTTTTGTCGTAAAATGGTGTTGAATTTTTTCAAATGTTTATCTGCATCAATTGAAATTATCATGTGGGTTTTGCCCTTCATTCTGTTGATGTGTTGTATCACATTTATTGATTTATGTATTTTGAACCATACTTGCATTCTTGTGGTGAGTCTCACAAAATGATAAATGATTTTTTGATTTGCTGTTGAATTTGGTTTGCTAGTATTTTATTGAAAAATTTTACATCTATGCTCATTAGAAATAGAGGTGTACATTTTTCTATCTTAACTGTATCTTTGTCTGTTTTTTCTATAAGAGTAATGGAGGCCTCATAAAAAGAGTTTGGAAGGCTAGAGTAGCTTAATAATGGAATACTTGCCCAGGATGCACAAGGTTCTGCTCTCAAACTCTTAGTGCCACACACACACACACACACACACACACACACACAAGTTTTGCAAAGTTCTTTCCATTCCTGTTTTTTTGAATAGTTTAAGAAGAATTGGATTGAGTCTTCATTAAATGTTTTGTAGAATTCAGGTATAAAACCACCAGGTCTTGGAGGTAAGAAAGGAGATTTTAAATTATTGCTTCAATCTTATTGTGCATTATTGGTATGTTTAACTTTTCTATTTCCTCTTGATTCAATTTTGATAGATTATATTTGTTCAGAAATTTATCCATTTATTCTAGATTTTCCAGGGTTTTTTTAGCATATACTTTCCATAGTGGTTTCTTATTATCTTTCTTCAGTACCAGTTGCAACATCTTCATTTTTGCCACAGTCCAGCTGCAGCCTAGGGTCCAGGGATCCCCAAAGGTGGGTGAGGAGTCCGCAATGGGAGACAGAGACACAGCAGCTTGGAGGCAGTGTGATTCTTTTCCATTTATTGCTCAGAATAGCTCAGCCTTTTATATAAAACTATGATTTACTAAACTTTATGAAAGGTCAAAAGAGGACAAGGAAATTGGTAGCATGAAGCAAGTTACATGAGAAAGTTCTTCACTAATCATAGAACAATCACTTCATTAAATCAACAAATGGAGGCCAGATGGTGGTAAAGGTGTGAGACTAATTAAGTTTGTTCTATAGAAATGGACCAAGATGACCTGGGCACATACAATTATGATTACATCCTTTGTCTATTTTATTAACTACTCTGGGGGTCAAGACTTGTGAAATCCATTTACTTTTAACTCCTTCCTCTATTTTTTCTTCTGTCCTTCTGAATATGGGGCAGCATTTCTCATAAAATACATTTATTTGTTTTAGTAAACTTCTTTTTTGACCTTTTCTAAGTAAACACCATCGAGGATGACTTCTTCCTAATTTCTGCATATAAGAAAGACTATTATAGGGTACCCATATTCCATCTTTATTAACCATTCTAACTCCATCTTTAGTATAACTTCCTGTATAAGGTAATGGTGGGTCAGGAGCTCTGAATTTATAACCTTTTTTAGGATTTCTAGGTGGGAACCAGGGGCGGCCATTGATTAAATATACACCACCCCACTGAGTTCAAACTATGGGAAATGGGTGTTCTAGTTTATCAGATTGTTCTGCTCACTGGAGAGCTACCAGTACAGGAACTTCAGTCCATGTTGGCTCAAGGAGTTCATGCTGTTGGAGGTCTTCCATGAATTCCCCATTGTGAGCCTGCCAGGGAGGTTTCTCAACTCCCATTTTAAATAACAATCCTCCCCCAATGCATCCAGGACAATATCTTTTCTCAAAAGGGGTGGAAATAATAGTAATTGGGGAAGTAGCAGGGACAATCCCTTCCTTAATCATCCTACTGCTCAATGAATCAGGAGGCTCAACACGTACATCCATTTCTACATTATGTTTCCCCGAAAACCAAATTAAAAGGAATAAAACAATTGATACAAAGAAAAGAAAAGAAAAGTGAAGACCCCGAGTCTTTTTCCAGGAAGAGACCCACTTTGAAGTACTCTTCCCCACGAAGGGACTTAGTCATGCAACATGGGAGGATCTGGACATGGCATATTTTCATGCCTTATTTTATTTATTTGAGTCTTCTCTCTTTTGTTCTTGGTTAGGCTAGCTAAATAAAGTTTTGTCCATTTTGACTATCCTTTCAAAAAAGTAATTATTAGTTTCATTGATCTGTTGAAAAATTTTAGTTACCATTTTATTTATTTTGTTCTGATTTTTATTATTTATTTCCTTCTACTCACCTTGGGTTTGGTTTGTCTTTGCTTTTCCAAGTCTTTGAGGTGTATTTTTAAGCTGTTTATTGGGATCTTTCTAAATTTTTGATGTGCTTATTTATTGCTATTAATTCTTCTCGCAATATTGTTTTTGCTATGTCTCACAGATTTTAGCATGTTGTGTTGTCATTCTCTTTAATTCCCACACTAAAAAATCCTTTTAATTTTTTCTATTACCTTTTGTTTATTTAGAAACATCCTACTTGATTCCTATGTGTTTGGTTATTTTCCATTCTTCCTTTTGTAATTGATTTGTTGTTTTAATTCACTGTGGGCTGGGAAGATACATGATATGATTTCAATTCTTTAAATTTATTGAGATTTGATTTGTGGTCTAACATATGATCTATGTTGGAGACTGTCAGGGGTCAGCTCAGGCCCGGCTTGGGTCAGGGCTTTGCCCTGACAAAGGATGGGTATCGGGAACCCTCAGGATCAGGATGGGAGCTTGGCTGGAGGTTCCAAAGAAGGACCTTGGGAGACCTTCTATACAAAAAGGGAGTGAGAACATTTATTAGGTTGCTCCCCCAGGGAGGAACAACCAGCTAACAGACCTATACAAATAATAGCTCAAGGCCAGGAGCATGAGATGCTGCTAGCTTAATGTTGTTACAACTATCAATGCTACAGCTCTGATGGTATCTAGAAGATGCTGGAGATCTGCTGGTCTTGACCCTCACAGCTTGCCTTCTCTACTCTCCTCCTTTCCAGAATTGGGAGGATTTGGAGGGCTCTTTGTGCCTTGCTAGTTGTCTTTGGCATGTTGGGGACCCTGGGCTTGACATGCCAGCTTGATTGTAGTCTGTCGCAGAATTGGGGAACACTGGATCAAGGTGATGGGGTCTGGATAGCAAGTGAGGAAGAGTGAAGGTGTGGGGGGTGCCCAGGGGCCTGTTTATATAGGCTCCTGGAAGGGGGTGTGTACTGGGAGCAGCCAATCAGGGTGCATTCCCTGACAGGTATGATAGTTATGCAAAGAGGGTGATTTTGCGGTGCACATTGGATTGGTAGGTAAGGTGTAGAGGGGTCCAATTATATACATTCACTTAAGAGCCAATCAGGAGGCTTGGGCTGATCAATCAAGGTAAAGGTGGTTAGGACAGGGTCTAGCTGGTCAGGGCCATCTTTGATTACCTGATGGGACGGGGGAGGAGTGAGTGACTAGAATGTAGGCCTGGGGTCATCCAGAGCTCTGTCCCTCAGGCTGATCAGAGAGACCCTGGTCTTGGGGTCCTTCTAAGGAACCCCCAACAGGAGACCATTGCATATGTTAATGAGAAGAATGTATGTTCTGCAGCTATTGGATGAAATGTTCTGTAAATGTCTAATAGTTCTATTTGCTCTATAGTATGGTTCAACTGAAATGATTCTTTGTTTACTTTCTGTTCAGAAGATCTGTCCATTGAGGGAAGGGGGATGTTGAAATCCCCAATTATTATTGTACATGAGTCTACCTCTCCTTTTACATGTAATAATATTTGCTTTATGTATTCAGAGGTTCCTATGTTGGTTGCACATATGTTCCTAATTGTTATAATTTTTGTTGAATTGACACTTTTATCAATATATAACGATCTTCTTTGTCTTTTTTATGATATTTTATTTAAAGTCTACTTTATCAGATATGAGTTTAGATACTCTTACTTGTTTATAGTTTCTACTTATGTAGTATATCTTTTTAAATCCCTTCATTCTTAGTCTGTGTGTATGGTAACCAGTAAAGTGAGTTTCTTGTAGGCAGCATATAGTTGGGTCTTGTTTTTTCCCCCATTCAACTAGACTATGTCTTTTGGTTGGTGACTTTAATCCATTTACATTCAAAGTTATTATTGACACTTGTCATTATGTTGGTGGTATTCTGCTTGCTTTGTATATTTTTTGTTCCTTTATATCTCTTTGGTATTTATATTTGTGATGAGGTGGTTTTATGACAGGCTGTTTTAACTCACCTCCCTTTCTCTTTCAGGTATCTGTTCTACTGAGTATGTATATTTGCATGATTTAATGATGATAAGGGTCATCCCCTCATTTCTAATTAGAACTCCCTTAAGTATCTCCTGTAGGGCTGATCTGGTGGTGATGAATTCCATTGATTCCTGTTTATCTGGGAAAGACTTTATTTCTTCTTTAGTTTTGAAGGATATTTTTACTGGGTACATTAATCTTGGTTGGAAAGTTTTTTTTTCCCATGCAGTACTTTGAATATTTTTCCCAATTTCCTTCTGCCTTTAAGGTTTTTGCTGAGAAATCTGCTGTTAGTATGATGGACGTTCCTTTGTATGTGACTTGATATTTTTCTCTTGTTATTTTATCATTCTCTTTTGTCTTCTATTTTTGAGATTTTGGCTACTACACATCTTGATGAGGGTTTGCTTTGGTTAAATCTGGCTTGGGTTTTCTGAGCTTCTTGGACTTGGGTGTCTGCATGTCTTTAGAAATGTGGTAAGTTTTCAGCCATTATTCTGCAAAATAAGTTTTCAATGACTTTCTCCTTTTCTGTGCCTTGTGGAATTTCTACACTTAGTGTATTTGGCCTCTTGACTGTGTCCCACAAGTCTCATATACTTTCTCTTTCTTTTTATTTTTAATTTTTATTTATTTATTATTATTTCCTATTCCTGGAGGGACTGAACCCAGGGCTTTGTGCATGTTAGGCAAGTGCTCTCTACCACTGAGCTGTACCCCTAGCCCTCTTTATAAATTTTTTTATTTTAAGCCAGGGTTTTACTAAGCTCTGCAAGCTGTCTCTGGCCCCAAAGTCATCATTCTCCTGTGCCAGCCTCCTGAGTTGGTGAGATTACAGCCAGGTGCCACAACATCTGTCTCTTCATACTTTAAATTTGTTGTATATTTTTCTTTGTTGTTTGTGTTAATACATTGGGTTGGCCTTCAAGTGTGGAGATTCTTTCTTATGCTTGATGTCACCTGATGTAGAAGCTGCCTATCATACTTTTTATTTCTTTAATTGAAGTTTTTAGTTACAATATTTCTGATTGGTTATTTTTTATTTCTATCTTTTTAGTAATTTTTTAAACTCACATTCTGCATTGTTTTTCTTGTTTCTTCCTATTATTTATCCATATTGCCTTGCATCCCACTGAATTTAAAAACAACTTTATTTTATATTATGTTTCAGAAGTTGCACAGATTTCCTTCAAATTGGGATCTATTTCTGGAGACATATTGTTTGCCTTAGCAGGTGTCATGTTTTCTTTCATATTTTTGTGTCTTTAAGTTGGTATCTATGTATCTGGTGTGATATTGGTCATGCCCAGTTTTTTTTTTTTTTTTTT
>VMDO01026414.1:0-26779 GCA_007922755.1 Pedetes capensis | reverse complement strand
TGATTTCAAGCAACATAGTAAAATTTGGAGTACCCATGTAAATGATCTATAGTCACTTACAAAAGGATAGTTTTATTTTCCTGTATACATGTTATTTACTCTGTAAATCAATCAATGAAACATCTGATTCTACTTTATAAGAACACAGGGAAGATATATGTGTGTATACATATATATATATATATAAAGTACTCATAGAATATCATTTTTCTGTGCAGTATAATGTGTAAAATTTAATTAAATATAACCAGTTATACCTCTTCTCTCTGCTCATCTATAAATTCACTACAGAAATTGAGAAAGTTCACTGAAGCCTTGTTTTGTTTATCAACGCAGCCACCCAGACTGGTTTCTTTCTTAATATGTGGCTGATCCTCTACTACATACTGGGCTTTAAGCACGACTTTTTTTTAAAGAATTTGCTCAACTAAAAATTATCAAATTTATTTCACAATATTTGTTGAGCAAATCAATGCCTAAAACTACAGCACTGTTGTCCCATTTTCTTTGCTGACTCTCACATCATAAATATAAACAAATGACAATTTGCTTATACATTTTGTTATTAATAATTTTTGTTCCAGTACTGGAGGTTGAAGCCAGGACCTTGCCCTTGCATGCTTTGCAAATGCTGGACCACTAGGCTCACCTTTTTTTTTTTTTTTTTTTTTTTTTTTTTTTTTACTTTTTGAGACAAGGTCTCACTAAATTATGCAGATTGCCTCTGGACTTTAACTTGCAATCCTCCTGCCTCCTTCTCCTGAGTCACTGGAATTCCAGGCGTGCACCACCACTCTCAGCTACTATTAATAACTTACTTACTTCAAAATAAGTTTGATTTTTCTAAACCACTCTAAATGCTATATTATTTTAAAGTAGAAATTTCTGGGAGCCTGAAGTCCAGATGTATTATTGAGCAATTATAAATCTGATAAGATAGAAGATTACAGAATTTATTTTCAGTGTTATTAAAATAAGTTAACCACTATAAGAAAAGAAGTTTAGGTGGGTTATTGCACAAGACAGTGACTATAGATAGCAACAATGTCCTGAACATTTCAAAAATAACGTAGAAGGATTTTGAAAGGCTTCATTATAAAGAAATGTGTGAGGAGACCCATATGTTTAAACTGATTTCTGTGTTACCTCATGTGGAGAATTCATGACACAGTGGTATCACCCAGAATCCCACCCTTTGACCCCGACCCCCCGGTACAGTCACTGGCGGCAGGCGGTGCAGGTTGCTGTTGCCAGCTCTGTAACCTAAGCACCCCTCCCCAGGGACTCACGTGCAGCTGGGATATTGATCTACACCACAGAGAGGGATTTCAAGACAAGTCGGTTTGGAGCAACACTGGAAAATGCACACACAGAAAGGGAGAGTGGGCATTACGGAAAGGTACACACTCAAGCACCTTCCTATGTCCTTCTATGGCTTTTGAAGTTACCTGGAAAGTACACAGTCTATGACTCCATAATTAACTTTAAAAATTAAAGTTTAAAAATTAAGAAAAAAAGTTTTACTTATTCCTCTCATCTAAACACTACCCTTTTGTAGATGAGCACGTGTGAGGTATGAGATCCATTGTACACATTTAAGGGTGAGAAAGGGCTGGGTTTACTCAGCTGGTAGGGGCCCCTCTGTGCTCTCTGAGGACCTGGGTTCAATTCCCAGCACCGCAAAAATGGGAGAAGGGCCTGGCAATCCACTCCCAAGGCAATCCCAAAGCACTCAGCCATTGAAAACCCTATGAGGGTAGTTATGAGTTGGATACCGACTGGACGGCACCTAACATCAATATTAAAACTAATCAAGCAAAAACTTCAACTTTTCAAAATCTACTTAATGAATGCGTAGGGGAATAAAATCTCTCTGGATTTCTCAGTGTGCCCAGAAAAATTCCTGTTTTTTTTTATTCTTTACATACCTACAGAATTAGATCTCTAGCTACTCTGTGACTAATTAATTGTTGTAATCTAAAATGATAGCTGACTTTATTTCAAGGAGGGCTTCTAGTGTCAGAGCCCAGAATAGATCCCTATATCAGCCCCAAGGGTACTTGGAAGAATGCAGACTTACCTCCCAACACATTTACATTACAAACTTGGTGATGCCCTGGAGCTTGAAAGCAAGGGTATAAACCCTAGGAGGGTGGGAACTTTGTCTGCACTGCAGGCCTCTAAGAGCTTCTCGCAGGACTGGAGCAAGCAGCTGCTTTTGTCCCTTTGCGGTTGTTATTGTTAGGCACCTTCCCATAGATAGCAACCCTCATAGTATTTTTGATGGCTGATTGTTTGGGGATTGCTTCGGGAGTGGACTGGGGTGTCCTTCTTACATTTTTGTGGTGCTGGGGATCAAGCCTGGGTCCTCAGAGTAAAGGAGCAGCACTCTACTAACTAAACTAAACCCCAGCCCCCATTTCTCTTTAAGCAGAAAAAGAAAATCATTTTTCCTTACCCTTGATCTACGGAGTGCCCAACTACATTTGTAGCCAAAGAAATCTTTCTATGCTCATTTCCTTGCCCCAGAGACAAGGTCTAGGACATGGGCTACTAAGTGAAGAGGAATTGTCTTGGGCTGCACACACATTACACAGAATAGTCAGTGTCTATGTCAGCAGGCGGACTGGGATTTAGCTCAGTTGGTAGAGCACTGCACTGCAGTCTCTGAGGTCCCGAGTTCAATTCCCAGCACCGCAAAAATGGGAGAAGGACCTGGCAATCCACTCCAAAGGCAATCCCGAAACAGTCAGCCATTGAAAACCCTATGAGGGTCGCTATGAGTTAGATACCAAGGGACCTCACCTACCAAATATACATAAGACGACTTCCTTCTCTTTTATTTTTTCACGTAATTTTTTTCTGTTAATGGAGATGGAACCCAGGACGGCAGTGCATGCTAAGCAAGAACTCTGCAACTGAGCTCAGCCTGACTTCCTTCTCTTTTTATATTTTTATTGTAGTTTTAGAGAAATGAAAACAACATAAATCTAGGAGGAAATTCGACCTCATTGTTGCAAAACTAATCTATCAATGTCTGGTTGAATGGAAATGGATGCAATTTTTAGTGAGTTCTCAAGTAAACTTTCTGATGGTCAATTTGTGGCATGTGGAAATAAATTGGATAAGATTTTCAAGATTATTACTGGCAGTTGCTGGGTTTTACTTGCCAAGTTGCCAAAAGCTCATGCAACCTCCAATGCCTCCTTAAGTGGCTCCAAGCAGCTTCAAGTTACTGAGAATTCAACCCAGTTGAACTCAACTGGATGAGTGGTGGGTGATGGTCCTATCTGACCCGTGTTACTGACTGGCATAGTTCACATATTAGATGGTTGGAATTTGATACGGTGGAGCCATCCCAGGGTGTTTAAAGAAGCATTCGGTGATACTCTGTAAACATGCTCCGTATTGCAATAGAATTTCAAATTTGGAACTAAGCTTAGGAGTCACGAAGAAATCACATGCTAAGAAACGCATAATGTTAAAAGATCTTGTGGTGTTGCATAATCAGCCATCCTGGGCCACATGCAGCCCATGGGTTGCCTGCTGGACATGCCTAGCCTAGGACACCAAATGGCTGGTGCCTTATTATGCACGGCAAGGAGTTAAATCAGAAATATGCCTGACCTAGGCACCTGGTGTTCATTTAGAATTAACTTAACACATATGAATATTAAAAGCTGAATGATGGTTATTACATTCTGAACCTATCAGGCACCATGGCGCACACCTGTAATCACAGAACTCAGGAGGCTGGGGTAGGAGGACTGCAAATTTGAGGCCACAAAGACTTTGCAATTTAGTGAGAACTTGTCTCAAAATAAAATATAAAGAGGGTCAGGGTTGCAGCTCAGTCATAAGGTAATTGCTTAGCAGACACAAGGCCTTGGGTTCAACTCTCCAGTACTGGAAAATTTAATCAGTTAATTATTTCTGAGCTTGTTTTGTGATATTCTTCTTGAAATGGATTGCCTTTGAAGTACTGGCCACGTAAGAGAGCTCTTTGGTTAAAGGAAATTAGATTTTTGATTCATTATCTTAGAATTATTTTCAATTTTAGGATACTAAGACTCCGAAAATCCCCTTTGTTAAAGAAAAGTTTATCTTTGAAAACTGTTTTTTTCCTATCTTCTTTGGTTACATGATTGCATTTTTATGTGATTTTCTATCTTTGGCACCACATGCAGCAAATAATTATGTGCATATTTAATAAATACAGTACAGCACTACAACATTCCATATGTTAATTAATTCAAAAAGCTGATTTCTATACTGAAGGCCATAACAACTACTTGGATTACTAGTTGCCAAAGCAGTGATATATGTTGGATTCTCACATATATTAACTCACTGAATTTATGCAATTACCTAAAAAGGATCGCAATACATTTATAGGTGAGAATATGTAGGGGTGATTTTGTATTCAAATCCAATGATCTTTCTAAATTTTTACATCACTGCTTTGCTTTCAGTATGGTCTGAAATATCCTAAAATATTCTATTAATATTTGTTGATTTAAGTACACTTTACAATGTTACTTAGCTCCTGTACTGAAAGTACATATAATGTAGGTTCTCAAGATTCCTGAGAACCTCATTGATAAGTTATTACATTGTGATGAAAGTTTGTTACTCACTGAGAAAAAGTGATGTAAGCCTTTATGGATATTAGCTATTCAGAGACAGATAAGTATTCACCAGGGTAAATAGGTCATAATTTATCAAAATGAATCTGACCAGCACATGTGTAGCCTACCCAATGTATTTTTGCCAAGTGCCGACCAAGCCTTTGATTTTATCTGTTCTTTTTCCTTAAAGAATTGCCTCTGATAAAATGTTAGGGATCAGCATCAACCTCTTTCAAGTTGGTATCAGATCATTTTCTTTAACAGCTAGTAAACTCACAAGAAATCACCATGATATTGAACGTACTTCTATTTCTACATGTAAGAGTATATCAGTAAACACACAACATATGTAATTTAATTACCCATATCCTATGAAAAAGTAACATACTTCCTATGAAGAAATAACTCATATTTCAAAAGGAAAATGTGCTTTATATTTCATACCAAAAATGAAGTTTTCTATTGTGTAGAAAGCATTGTCAAATGGAATATAATTTTAATAACTTTTTTCACTTCTTAACAAAACTAAGTTCTTGAGGATCTCATGAGTAGATCGAAAATCCCTTATTAATGTTACATATGTAAAATTAAATGTAGGTCATTGTGACATTCTGAGAAAAAGGGACAAATAAATTAACGGACTTTAATTGCTGCTTTCAAGTACCTAAGAGTCTAAGTTTCCTATAATCAGCTTCACTTTTAGCCAGAGAACCTTGTCGAAATGTAATTGCTTTGAATTTGAAATCAAATTAAATATAAGAAGAAAGGGGAATTAATGAAACTCTAGTTCAAAATATGTCTACACTTCACTACTTCTCTGTTGATATCTAATTATTTTTTGCTGGTGGAACAACAGCAGATTAAATTCCATCCAGCTTGTGTATTCAGCCTGTGGAATGCACTGTGCAGATTCTCTGCAGACAGCCCAAATCCAGGTCTTCCATTTAAATATGAAAAGATGAAGTTCTAATGATTTGGATACATTGTGATGAAAATATAAAGGCAAAGTCATTTCAGTCAGCTTTTAGTGCATGCTAAAATAAATTTCAATTTTAAACTTACAGAAAAGGGGTAGTTTTATTTTTAATATTCTTCACTCAGACAGACAAATGTATTTTGAAATGTTAATGCAGTCTGTCTTATCTTTCTTCTATTATAGTTTCCTCAGTGTATGTATATGTGTATATATGTGTGTGTGTGTGTATATGTGTGTGTGTATATATGTGTGTGTGTGTATATATATATATATATATATATATATATATATATATATATATATACTTTGCAACCAAAGGTAGAAATGAAAATTCACCTTTCCATTTCACCTGCATACACACACACACACACACACACACACACACACACACACACACACTCCATAGGTTTGTTTCTTTGTATTGTATGTTTGTTTTATTCTTTTATATCTAGTAGATATTGGGAGATTTGAAAACCTTGTTTTTCAATTTCAAGCGCAAAACACTTTAGAAAAAGGTTTTGGGGTTTTAGAAGGCTGGACTTATAATATCAGGAATGAAAGCCTGAAGAAGTTGTGATAAACCCAAACGTTAAAGAACTGCATGATGTTTTGTTTTCCTACAAAATCCAAAGAGAAAAGAAAACCATTTGGGAGGCGGAAAAAGAGTTTCAGATCTAGGCAAGAAGATTCAGGAGAGAGAGAATGGTTTTTGTCTAAATTCAAAACCTAAAAGCCAGTGGTGAGGTCATGCCACAGAACACCAAACCATTTTAAGCAGATCCCTAAACCAGAGGAGATCGGATACTGTTCAGACTGGAAATAGTGTGTAGAGACGACAGATCTCTTAGAGAAGCTCAGAGCCAGCGAAGGTCAGACCATAGGTCTCCACAGCAAGGCTACCAAGGTGACTGGTGCGGACACCAGTCAAGAACTCCTGAGCCGCCCAGAGTGCACATCAAGGCTAGGAAACTGGCCAAAGTGCTTTGCCCGAGGTCCAGAGAGAAGACTGCATACCAGGTATATCTGCTAACCGGAGGGGATGGCGGGCCTGCCAACATCAGCAGTGGATTCTGGCATGAAAACTAAGAGCAGAGGAAGCAATTCTTCCACCATGAATACCACATCAAAATCATCAGAAACCTCAAGCCTTCCTATTTACAGACTGGTCGATATCAACACCTCCTATCATAAAATGAAATGTCTGTGAAGTACAGAGAAAGAAAAAGAGGCAAAGCCATAGATGTAAGTATTGGCCCAAGGAGATTGTGTTTAAAATCACATATGAATAAGAAGCTTAAAATAGCAAGATGATTGGGGAATGACACGCATGTCAATTTTTAAAAAATTAACTAAAGGACTTTCTAAATATTTTTTCCATAGACAAACTTTTAGAGTAGTTTTAGGTTTACGAAGAAATTGTACAACAGATAAAGGATACTCGTCCTGTCTCTACTACCCTTCCAACTTCTAATATGTTAACATTTTACATTGTACTTATTGCAATTTGATGAACCAGTGTTGATAAATTATTATTAACTAAAGTCAGGACTTTACCTCTATAATGCTTTTTGGACTAAGTTTATGAGTTAAGATAAGCACATGGCAGGTATCTCCATTTACGGAATACACAACAGTTTCATGGCACTGGAAATAGCCTGTACTCTATCTACCTTTGAAAAAGGCTTACACTTAATGTTGATTATGCTATACCAATGTTTTTGAATATTTGAATGATGAGGCATTATCACTGATAAGCAGAGGCTGAGAATAGGGTGAATAATTATATTTACATATACACTAATTATACATATTAAATATATGAATCTTTTATATTACTGTTTTATATAAAATACATTTCAAACATATTACACACATATATATGCAATATGAATTACAAGAAAAGATGGTCTGCACTATGTTGTTGTTGGGTGCCCTCGACTCGGGTCCGATTCTTAGTGACCCTATGTACAACCGAATGAATCATTCCCTGATTCTGTGCCAGGCACATGATCTTATGTTTCTCATATAAAAAAACAAAAGTCAAGTACTTCATTTGAAGCTATTAAACATTGATGTCATTTTCTTAATTATTTCAAATTAAATAGCAGCTTTTGCTTTAAATATTCAAAATAACATTCTTCCTGTAATAATTTTAGCCAATTCAGTAACATTAACATTTTTCAATTCAACTGAAAATAATGCAGAGCTAGGGAGAGGAGAAACCCTGCCAACTTTCAATTGGCTTTATGCTAAGAACGCAGATAAGCTTGTCTACTCAAAATGAAATATTTTTCTTTGTGCAGATTACATTTCAATGCATCAATGCATCTGTAGATGAAATAGTCATTTTGTTTTCTGCCAGCCCTCTGCTCGGGGTCCATTTCTCAACTTCATTAATAGCCACTAGGAACGAAGCATTCACCTTTAAGAAAGTGTTATGGAGATAAATTTTGGTGATTGTGACAGAGATTCTAAAAGTGGTAATAGAAATTTAAAGGCTCGCGATTGGAGGGAGCAAATATCTAGCCGCTTAATCCTTTCTTTTTAGTAGTTGCTGTTTTATTTTGTTTCCATGACCTTTGGAGTGTTGCTGACTGGGTTCAATGCCAGGCTGCAAAGTTCACTCACTGTGCCAATTTGGGCAAGCTCTGAAATGGCTGTGTTTGCTCATCGCTAAATGGCAGAAAGGGTAATACATAACGATTTTTTGTGAGAGTTTTAAAAGTGCCAATGCATGTAATGTGCTGAGAATTTTGCCTGGTATGTAATAAAATTTTAACTATTCTCATTTTGTTAATACAGATTTTTGCCACCTCCCCATCTACTTCTAAATGGCCTGATTTATACTTTTGCATTGCTATTGACTCTAAAAAATAAAATAGTTTCACATGTAATTTTGGCTCTCTGTGAGTTCTACTTCTCAAAATTTGTCCTGGGAATAGGTGAAATTTAAAATTCAAATATGCCTGCAGCCGTACCACCCTGGCATTTGATCCTGTCAGATCTCGGAAGCAAAGCAGGGTCGGGCCTGGTTAGTCCATGTATGGGAGATCACCTGGGAACACCAGGTGCTGTAGGCTTGGGAGAAGGACCTGGCAACCCACTCCCAAAAATCAATCTGCCATTGAAAACCCCATGAATAGCAGAGAAGCACTGAACTAGTGTTTTGCCTGTTGTACATAGGGTCACTATGAGTCAGACATTGACTAGATGACACCTAACAACAACATTGATGGCTTTCATGCTCCAGCCCCCTGCAGGTGCCGACCCCTGCCCCGTGTACTATGAACAGTTCCCGTAGGGTGAGCTGGCAATATTTTCAGATACACCTCTCGTATCTCCCTTATCTCATAGATCACAGCCCTGCACCATCCTATTTTCAGTGTATATAAAAATCTCTTCTTATGCAATTGTCCCAGATTTCTGTTCATGAGGTGTGAACTAAATCTTCTTACTGCTACTACATTTTATTCCACAATGAAAGTGTGCAAATAAATCTCTTTTTCCATAGCATTTGTAGCTCAATATTAAGTTTTTTCATCAACCTGATTATCTTTCTTTGAGTAATTAGCATGTGTATTATAGGTGCATTGTTATTTTCTGACTTGTAAAGCTTTATTTACTATGACTTCTATTTAGTTCTTTACACAATCTTACTCTCTATTATTTCAGTTAACCATTTGACTTAATTTCTTGATTTTTAAAAAATTATATTGCTTTCACTTTTTTACAGTTACATATTTTCTTTCTAAGTTTTGGGAGAAGGACATGGCAATCCACTCCCAAAGCAATCCTGAAACAATCAGCCATTGAAAACCCTGGGGGGGGGGTGCTATAAGTAGGTTCCAACTCAATGGCACCTAACAACAACAACAACAACAACAACAACAACAACAAATGCTTTAAGAAAGTCAAAAGGTAATAGATACCTTTTTCCCTAGATGGGAAAAAAACAAATATTGCTTTGAGTCTGCCTTGTTATTTTTGTTTAGAATTTTAGGTCCAATTTAATTTACACTTTCTAAGGTCCAATATTATTCAGGTACATCAATGTACTTAGGAGTGTTTGCTGATTATTTTGTCATGGTTTTGATAGCTTTCTTCTGAGATTCATTTCTTTCCTGTCAAAATTTCTCCTTCATTGCTTCTTTTAGTAGTGTTTATGAATAGATTTCATTAGATATTTGAATCTTTTCATTTTATCATTGATTTATTTTAATGTACATTTACCATATTCTACCTATTTCTGCTCATTATAGCAAACATGTGAATTTTTATAAAGTTTTCTTCCATTCCATTAACTTTATCTTCAGACACATCATTACCTGACTTTTTAATTTTAACATCTGTCATTATTTCTGGTAGTTCTGATACATCTTTGGCAAATTTTGCCCGTTTACTTCCATATTACCCAGTTCATTTATTTTTTTCCATGGTCTGTTTTTAACTTAAAAACATTCTTCTAATGTCTTTTAGATTAGCTTATTCTGCTATATTCACTAGAGTTGCTGATAATTCTATTAACTAATGCCCTTGAGTACACGTTCCTTTGGGTGACTTATAACTTCTTATTGTAAACTCACATTCAGGGGATGCCTGATTTTCCCAGTGAGCTTGCAGAGAGTTGTATAGGTTTTCCTACAGAGCAGTTCTGAATTTGTTTTTTATTTTCACCTCAACAGCTTCATTACTCTGAGGGCCCTGCTCACCTACACTGTGGTTGTTGGGTTCCCAACACAGGGAATGGTATCTGGAACCTATCTGCACTGAGGACTGAAGCGTGATATTTCACTTCCCCATGATTGACCTTTTTCTTCTTTCCAGAGCTCATATGACAAGCATCCTGGAAGTTTCTGTCAATTATAAACACAGGTTTGACTAATTACTTGAACAGAAGAAATATCTTGGTATTTCTAGATCCCAAACTTTCTTTTTCTTCCTTAAATGCATATTTTCTAACAGTGTATGTTTCGATGTTGTTGTTGATGTTGTTGTTGTTGTTAGGTGCCGTCAAGTCGGTATCCGACTCATAGCAACCCTCTGTACAACAGGAGAAACACTATTTTCAGTGCTTCTCTGCCGTTCATAGGGTTCTCAATGGCAGATTGATTTTTGGGAGGGGGTTGCCAGGTCCTTCTCCCAAGCCTACAGCTTCTGGTGTTCCCAGGCAGTCTCCCATCCAGGTACTAACCAGGCCCGACCCTGCTTAGCTTGGGAGATCTGATGGGATTGGATACCACAGGGCTATGGCTGCAGGCATGTTTCAATGTGATTGCCTCTGTATGTCAGGGCAATTTTTATACAGTTATGGTGGAAAAGGGGAAATTTTATGTTATTCTGTCATAATTCTTGCAAAACATACCTCTGTCTCTATCTCTGCCTCTTCTTTCCAATGCATTCTCATACCTTTGACTTAAAACTTATCTAATTTAAAGCATATTTGTCTTTAAAATTGTAAATTCCAAACATGTTTTTGAATAAAATAAACATGGTTATAATAACCAAAATATAATAGTTCTGTATTGCTGTTGGATATGTGAATGAAATGTTCCCCTGAAATGATCTATGGCAGTAATGGTAGTTATACACCAACCAGAATTCATCTGACATGCTCCAGTTCATAGGAGGGCAGGCTAAAATTTCATATAGGATAATATAAAGCAAGTAAGTGTTCATCATTCAAATGCAGAGGCTCTCAGACTTTAAGAATTGGAATATAAGGTAGAGCTTAGTTTGGAAATTAGATAACCAAATGCGGAGAAGTGATACTTAAATATGGAGAAACCGTGTCCCCATGGGAGTAATAGGGTGCTTCTTCATGTGTGTAATTGCTTGGGTTGAGGTCAGTGGGAGAGGAAAGATATAAGCATAGGGAAGAGATGTGAAGTACATTTACATATATACCACCTTTTACTTATTATCCTCAGAATTAGAAGTGCTGAAAAAATTTCACAGTTTTCAGAGACAAATACTAGTGGAAAAGAGAAAAACGTAACAATCAATGAGGAAATGAGTTTATGTTACCGTAAAATAATTTTCAAGTTATTATTTATTTAGGTAGCTAATTTGTTTCTGTGGCGCTTGGGGGTTAAACCCAGCGCCTGGCCTATTATTTCCAAATACTCTATCACTGAGCCACACCCCCAGCCCATTTTTTTTTTCTTTATTTTGGGGCAAGGTCTTGCAGGCTGCCTCCGGCCTTGAACTCACGACCTTCCCACCTGGGCTCATGACTTGCTGGTATTACAGGTGAACCTTACTGTGCTAGGCTCAATTTTTAACATATTTAAATGTCTCGTATAATCCACATATTTTAATCTCCTTGTGATACTGAAGTTCCACAGGTAGACCTGTCTTCCACATTTCCTGATTCTTGGGACCCAGAAAAGATTGTCTCACATTACCTGCTTCGTGCCCTCTGAGTCAGACCTTAACCCTTTCTTGCATTTTGAGAGAAGACCTCTGCAGGATGTCATCTGGGCCTTTTCTTATTCAGCCATCATGTTCATAGTTTCTTAGCCTGCTGCATGTTTTTGAATTTTGTTTTAGTTCAGAGCTAATTTTTGGTTGCCCTTATTTTTTAAAAAATGATATGTTTCATCACATCCCAACTCCCATCCATATTTAAAACATGGTTCCTTCTATTATATGATTAATCCTTGGTTGATGGTGTTTTAATCAGGTCGGCATATTGAGATTATGAATGAAAATAGAGAGAAATGAGCTCAACTAGCCACATGAGACTTAAACACCAGCATTAATTCTGACTCCACGGATGGAAGACAAATGTACCTGTTATACCCCATACCTGCGAAAATGAGACTGAAACCCTTTCGTCAGGGAGGAGGTGTTAGGAAAACTGGGAAGCCTTTAAAACAATCACGCAATTAATCACTGCTGAAAACACTATTGAAATCCCAAAGAACTAGTTATGACATGCACATAAATACCAAGTGACTTCATCATGATTAATATCGTGACAATAAATACCAGAGGAAATTAATAATGATCGGCTATTATTTTAAAGCAGTGCTACATAATTCAAACCTTTTACCTTGAAGTAAGCAGTTTAAGGTACGTCCCACATAGTTTTCTTTAACTATGTTTCGTTCAACTTTAATACTTTTAAAGTACATTATTTCATTAATGCTCATGACTAGAAAGCATAATTTCTTATTTATACAAAACTAGAATGAATTAAAAATTAGACAATCGGTTAGATGTTTTCCCAAAATTAAATGAAGTAAGTTTCAGTTACAAACACTTTTTTTTATCATGAGCATAGAACTGTGCCACTTATTTCTTCCCCCAAATAATTTTCTCATTCTCTAAATAAGGAAAATATGTGTTTTGGGGGGTTAAAATTGGATGAGGTGGTGCATGTCTACTTTAAGTACCTGATAGTCTCAAGCCAAAGCTTCTTGGGATATTTTATCAGGACGTTATTAAGAAAAGTTGGAATCAGTACAAATATTAGTAAAACTCAAAAGCCCGAGAATTCTGCTAAGCAAACTGTTTTCGTACATGGACCTTGCCAGCTCTGACAACCACTTCTGAAGAAGGACATTCAGGGAAATAATGTCCAATCCCTTCTTCTGAAATTTATTTGCTCTTCATTGATGTTATGCTGTTGGTAATGTTGTGTTATTGCTATATATTTTAAGAATTTTCTCTTCTTGCTTTCTTAGAACAACCTGTCCCACTGGTCATACCATAAATAACACTCTATATGACTCACCACTGAGTTCTCTAGTTTAAAGAAATGCCTTTGGACCTCACCAGTCTCTATGTATCACGTAGAATACATCAGCAGGCACATCCAATGCTCTTTTACTACTATGAGCTATAACCCTGGTGTTTCAGAGATAGTCCACAGACTAATAATCTAGGTTCTTCTCTGGGTCTATATCCACTTTCTTTTTTTTTTTCAAATCGGTGTTTTAATTACAGATATTGGTGGAATACAAAGTGATAATTCAACTGATATAGCCATTATATGCCATCAAATCAAGATTGTTTGCACTTCCATTCCTTAAACATTTTGCAGAACAAAATAAACAAAAAAGAAAAAAGAAAAGGTAAGAATTTTAATTATCACCTTAGGGCACTAGGGTGAAGCTGGGCAGTGCAGGTTGCCCTCTCTCTAAGGCCAGCTTGTCATGCAGATTGCCAGTCTCCTGTCCTAGACTATGTCTTGCAACGTGGCACAGTCTGCATTTGTGGGGCTTGACAACACTTTCATGTTCTCTTCCTTCTGTCGGTCTGCTGAAGGGTTTCTCCCCTCTCACCCCACTATGCCGCTGGGTGCTTGATGTTAGAACTCTGCTTCTGTTAAAATTCCAAACTTCAGTCATTCTGGGTTTCACCTGATTACAGACTATTGCTGCCTTCCAGTGTCTTTCCAAGACACCCCAACTATCCCTGCAGATACCCCCATGGAGTTTTCCTTCAATCTCATGGAGAAGCAGGAGAATGTCAGGTGTCTATAATTTTCCACCTTCCTCCCTTGTACTCAACTCCTTGCTCAGGGCCGTATCTACCTTCCAAAGCTAACTGTCAGAGATTTCAAGACATTTAGTGCAAAATTTGAAGAAATCTGTTCCCCAGGTTAGATGTGTGTCTGGACAGTGTCATTAGAGAGATTTTCAGCAGTTCTGCATCTTACAATGTGAGCTCCATTTCCACAATTTCTGTTCCCCCTGGCATGAGATCTCATCACAGAAAGTAACTGGCCTTGAGCTACCCTCTTGGTAATCCAAAAAGAGGCGTCGATCAGAATAGGGTATATCAGTGTCTTTGTATGTAAGACATTTTTTGAGAGCTGGGTAGGAGTCAGTAAGAGGAACAAAAAATCAAAATAGTTTCGTTTTCAATACTGGAAACAGGAGTAGCAGAGGCCCATGGAGACGTCAAAGGAAGCTACTTAGGACAGCATCAAGAAAGTCAGCTGAGGACTCAACGTTAGGCTGCAAAGCAGAAGAGAACTGGGCACAGGAAGCCACTTCCGACCTCCGCTCCCTCAGACTTCTTCCCACCCCAGCATCAGAGTGGGACTGACAGGAAGAAAGGGAAGAGTCAGTGAAGCCTGGCTACTTCAAGCCTATTGCAAGATAAACACATTGATGACATTTTGAGTAAAATTTGAGTGTTACTTTTCTTCTAAATAGGGATGAATTTTTGTCAGGAACTAAGAATATGATGTTATGCAAAGTTAACCATAAAATTCTGAAACAAGGAACATTTTACTAAGAGTGAGAGTTAGGGAAGAGTTCACATATGAGAAGAAAAAGAAACAAAAAGCAGAAAAAAAATAACCTTCATATTCAAAGATACCCAGAGTAAATACTGAGTCTTATAAATTTTGTACATTTTTACTACTAATTAATGGCATGATTTTAGTTATATTTAGTTTTAGAAGTTCTAACAGCACCTAAATTTCTGATATTGCAACCTCAGCCCTTTTGTTACTATTTACCTGTCAGTACATAATTGGTTTAAAACAATAGGAGGAATTTAAATGAATCACTTTTTTATTCAAAGGAATTACTTCACATTGAAAATGACCACCCTTTAATTAATCTGTTTTGTAACTCTATAATTTAGTACTTAGATATGTTTTCAATTAGCTCAAGTGTAATCTGAACTAATGAGATAATTATATAAAAACTGGTGGACAGCAGTAATTTTTTTTTCTTTTTCAAACACTGTCACATCAATAAAATTTCTCATCAATTAGCTGATTCTGCCTTACTTATAAAATGTAACATCATCAAAGCCACTTTAGTCAAGGGCCCACTAATAAACATTTAACCAAAATAAAGCATCAATTATGTCGAAACAGCACACAAAGCTACTTCCAATGATAAACTTGCTTGGGAGATGTTAATATTTGGCAATACATATTTTTCTCAATTTCTACAACTATATATAAAGTTAGTATGCTCAATTTCATTCTCTTTAAAATAAAAGCTTCAACTAATCATATGTCTATTTACAGAAAAAGAAATAATGCTACTCTTTTGGTAACAAAAATAATTATATTGATTGAAAATTCCTTGGAATTTTCAGTACAACCATATAATGCCTTCACCTTCCTAGATCAATTGATTTGTATTTTAGTAGTCATTAAACTATCTGTAAATATATGGACTCATTTATGGATTTATGTATGTATGCATGTATCTGTTTATCTCTGTCTCACTTAGTCCCTACGTTCTTCTCCAAGATGCAATGACCTAATTAATGTGACATCATTACTATTATATGGCTACTCCAATTGCATTGCACTGTTTTACTTATAGGTCAGTTTCCTTAACCATTCTCAAGCCATTCTTGATTTTAGAATAGGTCTTTACAAGCACCTACTACAACAACAATAACAGCTAATACATTTATACTGAAAGCAGCACTTATTTGGGAATTTTGGAAAACTAACCTCTCTTTTGCTATCTCAATAGTACTGCCTGGTTTAATGTCAAGGAAAGTGTGCACCAGCACTGTACCCTTTCACCACAACTCTTCAATCTCTATGCTGAGCAAATAATCCAAGAGACTGGACTTTATGAAGAAGAATACAGCATCAGAATTGGAGAAAGATGCATTAACCACCTTCATCATGCAGATGACACAACTCTGCTTGTTGAAAGTGAAGAGGATTTGAAACATTTACTCACGAAGATCAAATAACACAGCCTTCAGTGTGGATTGCACCTCAACATCATGAAAACAAAAGTCCTTACAACTGGGTTAGAAGGAACTTCATGATAAATGGACAAAAGATACAGGTTGTCCAAGATTTTGCTTTACTTGATTCTACAATCAACGCCTACTGAAGCAGCACTCAAGAAATCAAGAGACACATTGCATTGGGAAAAGCTATTGCAAAAGACCTCTTTAAAGGGTAGCAAAGTAAAGATGTCACATTAAGATAAAGGTGTGCCTGACTCATGCCATGATTTTCAGTTGCATACTATGGTTGTGAAAGCTGAATAGTGAGTAAGGGAGACAGGAGAAGAACTGATGCTTTTGAATTACGATGCTAGAGACAAACACTGAATATACCATAGACTGCCAAAAGAAGGAACCGTTTCATGCTGGACGTGCAAAGAGTGTGTCGCTTGGAAAGAAGGATGGCTAGACTGTTTCTTATGTATTTACATGTTGTCAGGGTGGATCAATCCCTGGAGAAGGACATTATGTTTTGGAGAATGGTGGGTAAATGAAAGAAATGAAGACCCTCAACTAGATGGACTGACACAGTGACTGCAACAATGGGCTCAAATATAAAAACAGATCATGTGCCTAGCACAGTGTCAGGGAGTGTTTTGTACTGTTGTACATAGGGTTGTTTTCATTCAGACTCCACTCAAAGGCACCTAACAACAACAAGAACATATGTAAAGTATAAATTCATTACTAGTATAATCCTCATTTTACAGCTAAAGAAGATTAGGGGCTGAGTATTTAATAAACAAACCTAAATTACACTATGAGAAGGCAGTAAAATCTTGATTTAAAACCTTGTTTTCTCCTTGAAGATCTTAACTTATCTTTTATTTTGAATTTCTTTTTTACTTAATATGTCTAAGTCTTATTTTATCATCTGGAATGTAAATTGTTTCATTTATTCATTCTTCCAGCCACTCATTTAATTACTGTCTACTCTGAATATAGTCACAGAATTAATCAGAAACAAAACAGTCTATCCATCTTCCCTCGTGGGCATTAACTTCGGTGAGGAAAGTAATAGAGTGAAAAAAGTTTTCATGACTATAATGTGTCACAGGGTGGCAAGAGCTGAGATAAAAACAAAGTGGATAAGGAAGAGAGGAAGTGTTGTAATGGAAATACCACTTACAGAAGATAGGAACAGGCTTTTTCTTAAGGAGATGTTTGAGCAACAGTTACAATTTTCTAGGTACAAAGTACAAAAAATTAATGAGAATGTTGTTCAAAAATAACATGTTGGTCAGTGTGGCCAAGGAAGGTGAGCTAGGTGGAGAATGATTTATAACAATTTCAGGGCAATGGCAGGGACTAAATAATATGAACCCTTGGGGGACCTTATCGTCAGGTATTGCCTAACTGTTGTTGTTAGGTGCCGTTGAGTTGTGTCCAATTCATAGGGACGCTCATAGGGTTTTCAATGGCTATTTTTCGGGATTGCCTTGGGAGTGGATTGCTAGGTCCTTCTCCCATTTTTGTGGTGCTGTGACTCAAACTCAGGACCTCAGAAACTGCACAGCAGCACTTTACCAACTGAGCTAAATCCCAGCCCTATTGCCTAACTAGGAGATTGAAATGTTACAGGAATTTGAATAGGGTAAGCTTAGTGCACATAATTGTTAACCATTACAGGGAGTTATCTACTGAAGGAAAAAGAGAAGTATAGACAATGTAGTCCTAGCAGAATACACAGAATTGTTGCTTTTACTATTAGGGCTTAGGCAAGAGTCAAAAAGGAACAAACCTAGAATCCCTCATCCGCCAGAAGTGATACGCAGACCTCTGGAGAGGGTGTGCTTGTGGCTTGCTGGAAAGGAGAGAATTCTTCTATGGTGTCAAAACTCCAGACAAACACTGCTCCTTGGGGTGATATCCACTGCTGGCAGTGATTAATTTTGGATGTCAGATGCGTGGATTGAGTTATTCATGAGAACTCAGCAATCACTACTTCTGGGTTTGTCTATGAGGGTTTTTCCATAGAAGATGGACTTGTGACTCATCCACTTGAGTGGGAAATATGGATCTGAATGTGGGTAGAGTCGGTGACCAGCGTGGGGAGTGGGAGGAACAGAAAAGAAGAACGGAGGTGTGCCGTGTATTTCTCTAGCTCTTTCTTCCCAAATGGGACCATTTTCTGATGCTGATATCCTTGGACAACAGACTCCAGGTTCCTCTACCTTTGGATTTGCATCTGTGACCCCTGCTGGAACTCTAAGGCCCTCAGACTAGCAGCTGCATAACCACACTGAGGCTTCTGGCTTCCTTTGCTCTTCGGCTCCCAGACAGCCATCTTGGAAAATTTCAGCCTCTGTGATCACGTGAGCCAATATGACAAACCCCCTGATATAGAAGCATATATTGTGTTGGTGCTGTTTCTGTGGAAAACATGCCTACCACAGACACCCTGCACCATAACATCAAACCAAGAGGAGAACACAGGAGCTGGGAAGAGGACCCTCACCCTCTCCCACTGTCTCTCTAGCAGGCTTCACAGAAGGAGCTTAATAATGTGCTCATGACAAAGCACCTCGAAAAGGTTGCCTTATCACAAGCAGGCTGTAGAGGGGTAGGTTGGAGCTGGTGGTAACTGGCCCACTATTGCAAGGATTCCAGGCTTTGCAATCATTGAAAAAATATGACCAAAAGGGTAACATATTCTAAATTACATGGAAAGACAAGAAAAGTAGAAGAGGTAAAAATTAGTCAGACAGCAAGGCTAATAACCAAGCCTGAGACAATGGTGGTAAGCAACTTCATGATGAGTGGAGAAAAGATTGAAATGGTCCAAGGTATTGCTTTACTTGGTTCTACAATCAGCACCCACAGAAACAGCAGTGAAGAACTCAAAAGATGTGTTGCACATTAGACATCTGAATAGTTTCTATCTTATGATGCACACAAAATAAAATTATATTTATAAATATGACATTTTTCCCCTCAAAGTATGGATTACATGAAAAGCAAAGCATGGGCTCTAACACTAACACCCACTGCTGTATCTCATTATTGTTAAATATAGATTGCGATGGTTTCAGATATCTGGGAGCCAGGGCTCAGGCTTTGATGTTATTTTCTTATTAATGCAGGCCAAGGAATAGGATAATTAGTCTTGACGTGACAAGGAATTTTCATTCTAATAAGATAAGTACTTAAAAATGTGATCTGGGGGCAGAGCTTGACATAGATACTTATTCAACGGCATGTGACGCAGATGTGAGTCCCCTCCGTGGGTTGGGATGGTCTTATGCTACAAACAGTGTCTAATTCAAGCAAAATGATAATGGTCTTAATGGCACCTGCAAAACAATGCTCTCCCTTGTTAATAAATTATGTCGATTTTAAAAAGACAGAAATTCTTTCATTTGCAGCAATGTGAAAGCATCTAGAAGACATTAAGCTAAGTGGAATAACCCAGGCACAGAAAGACAAAAACAGCCTGGGCTGCTTATATACGGAATCCAAAGATGCTGAGTTCATAGAAGGAGACAGTGGAATGATAGTCATCAGAGGCTGGGGAGGGAGGAGGTGAGGAAAGTTATAAGGAGAAAAGATCATCTTCAGGGCACAAATTCTTTTGTTGCACAGGCAGAATACATTTTAGTATTCCGCTGTGCAGAGTGATAACAACATGATAGATTTCACAATCGTTAAAACAGTATACCTTAAATGTTCTTACTGTAAAAAATGACAGATGTGTTGGGTTCTGGCTATGTGAATTAGCATGAATCAACTATTCTGCATTCTGTACATATATCACATCACATCTAACCCGATAAATAGATGCAATTATTCTTGTTATTGTTGTTAGGTGCCATTAAGTCAGTGTCTGACTCACAGCGACCCTACACACAACAGATGAAACACAATTGTTATTGCTTCTCTGCTATTCATAAGGTTTTCAATGGCTGATTGTTTTTGGAATTGGGTTGCCAGGTCCTTCTCTCAAACCTACAGCACCTGGTGTTCCCAGGTGGTCTCCCATCCGAGTACTAACTAGGCTGGACCCTGCTTAGTTTCTGAGATCTGAGGGGATTGGCTACCACAGTGGTATGGCTGCAGGCATGCAATTATTAGAGAATCAAAATTCTTAAAAAAGTGAAATCAAGAAATGTTTTAATTGTCATATTAACATATTGATTTTCGTGGCTGACCTATTAAAAATAGCATATGCTGTTAGGTGCCGTCGAGTCGGTATCCAACTCATAGTGACCCTCTGTACAACAGGGGAAACACTATTGTCAGTGCTTCTCTGCTGTTCATAGGGTTTTCAATGGCAGAAAAAATAGCATATAGTCAGTTGTAATCCAGAGATAAAACACAGACAGTGCAGAGGTAAAGATTGTTTCATATAGTAAGAGACAAGAATGGTTCAAAATTATGTTGTTATCTCATAATATTAGTGTTTGGAATTCACAGTGAGGTACAAGAATCAGAAAAAAAGTGCGAATGAGTTTGCAAAAGTTGTAAGTTTAGTGCTTTCAATAGACAGCTTGTGATTAACCAGTGTATCTCTAAAGAAACAGTGTTATTTCCTCAAAGACATACAATTTTTAATTCTGAAACAATATGATCATAAAGTAAATGCAGTATTTGGCACACACGCCAACTATCTATATTTTTAAATATTCACCATGGTTAATATTTGATTTTTTATGATTAAATGTATTTTTTTAAAAAAATGTTAAGTCATACTCCCACAGGATTGCTGGCATGTGGGGAAGGTTGAGCTAAGAAGACATGATTTTATAACTCCAAACAAAAAGTATTTATCGTGCAGCTGCTTGCCTGAAATATTAACATGTCATCTGGAAAAAGAATTTCTCACCATGAAAGGTTTTTCTATGTTTGTCAAAATAATAGAGAGAGAGGGGTAACTTTATGTGGCTCCAAAAAAGGAGTGACAATGAGCTGATTGCCGATGATTGCCTATAGGCTTGAGAAGAAAGAAGTAAATTTAAAAAGCCACACACACACACACACACACACACACACACACACACACACACACACACACAGAGAGAGAGAGACAACTTTTATGGATCTGCTGATGCCATTGAACTCATTTGACATACTAAATTTCCTGGGAACATTCAGTCTTTGATCGTAGCTATAAATATCAATTCATACTTGAGTAACTTAAAAGTTAAATCTTCATTGAAAAAGATTGAATTGTTTGAAGATTTATCTTAATGATGGCAAAGCAGTTGGTTGGGAAATGATGTTTCTAGCCATCCAATCAAGTTTTTGATCTAAGAACAGTCTACACATACATATTTAATTTCTATTCAAATCAAAGAATATAGCAGTCCCTACTATGTAGTTAGTTTTATTTGGGTTTTAAAAATTAAATCAATGCTGTCATTCCCCCAGCATCAAATTCCAGTGATTTTGAAAATTCTGTTTTTGAACTCATTTGAAAAAAAAATAAGGAAAATGTTGATAACTTCATGGCACTCTGTCCACTTTATTAAAGTTAAAACTACAATAGAACATTTACTGCTGCTGATTATTCAGGAACATTTTCAGAAGCATCATGTAGTATTTATGTTCTCTGTGGATGTAGGAACTGAATACTGGTATTTTTTATAAACAATATTATCTTGCTTAAAAAATATCATATATCTTCCGTACACCATTAGCCATGTTATCAATGGCTCTCACACTTGCATGTGGAAAAGTATCACTGGAACTCTCAGAGTAACATTTAATTGCTTGGGCACAACATATTTGGATTTGTGTCTCAGATATGTATAAGAAGTCTTTCAGGACAAAAACAACTTCAAATGTTAGATCCAGTTGAAATGTTAGAAAACTCTTTTCTGCTGTACCTGGCCCTGCATAATTGTTTTGCTGCCATTGATTTTTTTCTCTCTCCTACTCAGTTGAGAGTTTAACATATTGTGTTTATTTCCCTGTTTTGTTTTCTTCCCAAAAAAGAAATATTGGGGATAGAATTCTGTTTTGTTTGTCTTAATAAAATAAAGCAGTTTAACCATAGTAGGCTTTGAACTTCATCCAAGAGTGCCTGTTTCACATCAAATGTCTATGTATTAATGGAAAGCCACTTCACATACAGGTGGCCAGGCCAGTTTGAGGTCATTGAACACAGCTAATTGTCCCAATGCATCACAGTTATAGAAACACCTGTGCTAAATAACCTTGTCCTGTTTCCATGAAAATGAACAGTGTTCAGCAGCCCTCGAAATATCGTATTTCGTGCCGATTCAGATTTTCTGTAGCCATTTTTCTAGGACATTCCTTCCAAGACAAACTAGTGTGTTTTTAAAAGGCAAAGATAGTTTGTTTTCATATCTGTATGTTGAATGTTTCTCCCTTCATCTTCTATTTATAGAGAAAGTTTGAAGTTAATAAGCACTGACTGGATACATAACAATAGACACTCCTAAATAATTACTCCTAATGTAAATGGCCTTAACTCACCAATTAAGAGACACAGACTAGGCAATTGGATGAAACAAATACAAGCCCTCAATATGTGCCATGCAAGAGACTCACCTAACCCACAAAGACTGTAAGAGGTTGAGAATTACGGGCTGGAAAACAATATACCAAGCAAGGGGAAAACAAGAAAAAGCAGGAGTCATAATACTAATATCAGATAGATTAATCTTCAATCCAAAACTAATTAGAAGAGATAATGAAGGATACTACATATTACTAAAAGGAACAACCAACCAGGAGCCAGTAATGTTACTTAATATATAGTGTCCAAATATAGGGGCACCTAGCTTCATAAAACAAACTTTATGGGAAATAAAGGATTACATTGGTCTAGGTACAATAATGATGGGAGACTTCAATACCACATTTTGGCCAAAAGACAGCTCATCAAAACAAAAAACCAACAGAGAAATGATCAGCTAAACTGCACCTTAGACTAACTGGAACCCACAGATATCAATAGAATATTCCATCCATCTGATGAGGAATATACATTCTTCTCAGCAGCACGTGGAACTTTCTCTAAGGTAGATCACATTTTAGTAGACAAAACTAGCCTCAATAAATACAAAATGTAGAAGTTTTCCACTGTACCTTATTAGGCCACAACAGAATAAAATTAGAACTCAAAAAGAGGAAAACCACCAGAAATTTTATAAATTCATGGAAAGTAAATAATACACTGCTGAATGACCAGTGGGTTACTGAAGAAATTCAAGTGGAAATTAAAAAATTCCTGCAACAAATGAGAATGAAAACACATCCTACCAAAACACATGGGATACAACAAAGGCAATTCTAAGAGGGAAGTTCATAGCATTGAGTGCCTTCATCAATAAGGTAGGGATAAGCCAAATAAATGACTTAATGACACATCTCAAGACATCAAATGCCAATAACAAAGCAATACCAAAAGGAGCACTCAGACAGAAATTATCAAAATCAAGGCAAAGATATCCCAATTAGAATCTAAAGAGATAATTCAAAGAATTAATGAAACTAAGAGCTGGTTCCTTGAAAATATTAATAAAAATGATGCTCTCCTGGCCAATCTCATCAAAAAGCAAAAAGAAAAGGCCAAAATCATGAAAATCAGAAATGAAAAAGTGATCATAACACTGATTCCAATGAAATACAGAAAATCATCAGGAAATATTTGAGAAATTGTATTCCCAAAAATACAAAAATACAGAAGAAATGGATACATTTATTAACACATTTGATTTACCAAAATTAACCCCAGAGGACATAAGTAACCTAAACAAACCCATTACATATGCTGAAATTGAAAAAGTAATAAAAAGTCTCCAAACAAAGAAGACCCCAGGACCTGATGGATTCACAGCAGAATTCTACCAAACTTTCAAAGAAGAATTAATGCCAGTTTTCCTCAAATTATTTCAAAAATTCTCAACAAAATCCTAGCAAAGAAAATTCAGCAACATACTAAGAAAATATTTCACCATGACCAAGTGAGATTTATTCCACAGATGCAAGGCTGGGTCAACAAAAACCACATGATCATCTCAATTGATGCTGAAAAGTCCTTTGACAAAGTGCAACACCTTTTCATGATAAAAACCCTTGAGAAGGTACGCATAACAGGAAAATACCTTAACATCATAAAGGCCATCTATGACTGACCTATAGCCAATATCATATTAAATGGAGAAAAATCAAACCCATTTCCTCTAAGAACTAAACAGTTCTCAAATGAGGAAGCTCATAAGGCCATGAAACACATGAAGAAATGCTTAACATCCTTAACCATAAGGGACATGCAAATCTAAACAACTCTGAGATTCTACCTTACTCCAGTGAGAATGGCCAAGATCAATAAAACAAATAAGAAATGCTGGCGAGGTTGCGAAGAAAAGGGAACATTTTTACACTGCTGTTAGGGTTGTAAATTGGTTCAGCCACCTTGGAAATCTATTTTTAGTTTTCTGAGGTACCTCCATATTGATCTACCATATGACCCAGCTATACCACTATTGGGAATTTACCCAAAGGGAGATGAGTCGTCAGACCACAGCAACACCTGCATCTCCATGTTCAATGCAGCACTTTTCACAATAGCAAGGATATGGAATCAACCAAATTGCCCATTATCAGAAGAATGGATAAAAAATTATGGTACATATACGTGATGGAATACTACTCAGCAATTAAAAATGAAATAATGTCATTTGCAGCAAAATGGAAGGAATTGGAGAAAATCATCTTAACTGAATGAACATAAGCCCAAAAAGAGAAATAACATATGTTCTCACTCATATGTGGGAGCTGAATCAAACCTAAAAGAAGGAAAAAATCCTATACATAAATTGAAACATAGTAAAAAGCTCACTTAAACTTAGTGTAGCAGTGACAGTTTAAGGAGTGGGAGGAAAGAGGGAGAGATCTAGCAAAAGGAAACAATGGTTGGAAAAGACAGGAAGGGGAGGAGGGGCAACATGGAGGGAGAAAGGAGGGAAAGGTCAACCTTCATGTCAACAGCACAACTTTATTAGTACAGGAAAGAATACTACTACTACTACTGATGATGATGATGATGATGATGATGACACCAAAGGGTGGCAATAATGTAAACAGACTAGATCACTCATGTAATACTGCTGAGAATGTAAAAATACAGATCACCATAGAAAAACGTTGGATTTAAATCAAAGTTGGGATGCATGTCTATGTATAAATATTCCCACAAAAAGACATACAAGTGGAAAGGAGATCATTGTTGGAGAAGTGAGGATCGGGGAGGAGGGTCATGAGAGGGCGAGGGGAAGTTATGTAAGCAATGTACAATGAAATGCATATATGGAAAGGTCACAAAGAAATCCATGTCAGAATGAAATCCATTAAATTGTACATTAAAAATTTCCAATGAAAAAGAAAGTTTGAAGTCTTGAAGCTATTATCATAAGTCTGTATTTTTTTCTAACACAGGAGAAAATGACATGATTTGTTTTAAAAAGCCACACCCAACATTGTCACTCTGCCTATACAGGAGCTTCATACTTTTAAATACCACTTATAGATGGTCACTGTCTAGGAATGATTGAATTGCAACTTCCTGTTTTAATGCTTTAAAAGTAATTCATGCCTACTGATGTGTTAAATAACCAAAGTTTGTAAATAACAAGCTACCATTTAGAATTTTGTTTACACTTTCACCAGGGTAGTGCTGTACATTTGTACTTTAGGACTCTTCACTTGACTTCTCAGCAAGAACAAGGCAAGAAAACAAATTAAAAAACTCTGTCATCTCTAAGAAGTTTTGATTTAAAACCAACCAAAACCACAATGTGAGCTTTAATATTAAGAAATTGCATATAAACAGATAGGGGTGCAGACAAATATAACATGTATTAGATATGGATGATATATCTAGAGACAGTCATAGAGATTAAGTCTAGTAAATGTCCAATTGATGATATTTATTTAAGAGTAGCATTGTCAATTACATATGGGGATGTCATGATAATATTCAACAAGTTTGAAAGAAGAAGTGCATGGACTTGCCTGTATCATTCTGCATAACAGATGTGAAAAGTTTGGACAATATGCAGTAAGGATACTGATGTCAGTGCCTGATTCACAGGAGGTTTTCAGACCCATTTAACCAACTACCTGACAGAATGAATGACTGTGTGCCGTAAGCAAAACCTTTGCAGGCATGAGCGAAATTATTTTCTATCTGAGTGCATCAAATCTTCATTTTCCTTGCAAAATATAAGCAAAGTTTTCAATTTGATTGAGTAAACACAATTTTTGCTTAATTTCTACATTTATCTTATGTTCTGCTATAGACATTAGCTTGGAATACAACATAATTAGCTGCAGACTTGCCATCAGTAAATAAGGTAGCGGTAAGTGTTCTAGGATTTGAAAGTCAGTAAAAAAATAAGAAAAGTTAGAACTGAATTAGAACATGGCAATATGAAAATGCTTTTATATGTTTATTCTTAAATTTACTTAGGATAGTAAC
>VMDO01026413.1:0-18987 GCA_007922755.1 Pedetes capensis | reverse complement strand
GCCTCAATCTTTTCTCCATTTAATGTGAAGTTGCGTGCTGACCCAGTTGTAAGGATTTTTGTTTTGTTGATGTTTAGTCGTAACCCATATTGAAGGCTATGGTCTTTGATCTTCATCAGTAAATGTTTTAAATCCTCTTCATTTTCAGCAAGCAAAGTGGTGTCATCTGCATAACGCAGGTTGTTAATGAGTCCTCCTCCAATCTTGATGCCACGTTCTTCCTCATAAAGTCCAGCTTCTCAGATTATTTGCTCAGCATATAAATTGAAGAGATAGGGTGAAAGTATACAGCCCTGACGCACGCCTTAGTAAGACATTATAATTAACTGATAGTTTATAACTATAGATTTAAGTAACAAATAACATAACTGGAGGGAGAAAGTTGACTGTTAGGTGCATCTTCTGTAAAGATCTGAGAGCAAATTAAAAAGAAGCCATCATTTAGATAAGGAATATAGCAAAAGCAAAAACACAGAGGCAAAGAGAATTAAGATTTTCAGGAGGCTGATAAAAAGGCCAAGTACTATTCTAGTGGTCAACCATGGAAAATCCATTTGGATAGGTAAGATAATGTGATAGAATTCATTGATTAGTTTTTAAATTCAATACGTATACCCTGAGATTCTATAGTGCTTTCTTTAGACCTCAAAAACAATATAGAAGTGAATATAGCACACTTTTTGCCAAAGGAGACAGCATAGAGCCATATGTGTGAAGGCATATAGAACCAAAATGTAATGGCACTTGGAGATAGAGTATCATAGCCTTCAAAGTCATGCTTTTAAAAGATTTGAGTTAGACATTAGATGACTGAAGTGTGAATTTTTTTTAAGCCTGGGATCCTAGATTCTGGCTTTCCAAATTTTCCTAGGTGCTTTTTTGCTGCTGTTTGTTATTTTCTGATTTTCATTATGCCTGAATTACTGTTAGTTTCAAAATACATAGATGGCTTCCTCTACAGTCTGTACTATAAAGTGTTGCTAAATTAATGATCCTAAAACATAATTCTTATCCAAATGACTCTTCTGCAAATATTTTTGACAGAACAGCCTCTGAACATCTTAGCCATGATTTCAAAGCATCTCTGTACTTTAATTCCAGCTGACTTTATCTTCATTATTCCCCTACTCCATTTTCTGATTAAGGTAGTTTACCTGCTGTTTTCTGACCAGTACTTTTTGTACTATGACTTTTCATAAAAAATATTTCCGTCTGGGATGCACATCCTCTTCCAATAGCCATGCACAGTGTGTGAATTCTAGTTTCCTTTAGCCTTTTCTTTATGGCATTTTTCCATGACTCAGCTAGAAGTAGTTTCTCTCTTCTCTGAATTTTACATTTGCCACCACACAGTTGACACTTACAGTTCCTTATATTGAAGTTGATAGTACATGTTTTAGCTCCATGTTATAGTGTACATTTCTTTACAGCTCCTTAGAGTTTTTAGAGTAGAGAAAGAGTGCAAAATACACTGATTATAACCCAAAGTAAATATGTGAATACTACTGGGTGAATGAACAGTCAATCAAGATGGACAGTAGAAGAACACCAGTAAGGAAGAGATACATGAATGCCGCCGAGTGGGTTTTTTGCTTGGCTGCTGATGGGGTCAAATGTCCAGGCATTTGAAATGGGAGACAAGAAATTGGGAAATGTGGCAGTTTCCAGTAATGTTTCTAACTTCTGAACCTATCAGAATGTTATTTCAGTGTAGAGACAAACAAAACCCTTTAAAGAGCGTGATGTTGTCATCTTCTGTCTGAGGAAATAAAAGAGCGTAGCAACAGTAGAGCAGAGGCAGAGGTGGAACTGATAAGGTGAGGAAACAAAGTACTAAAAGTTAACTTTATTTTGTGAGTGTGTATGCGCATGCATGTAGGTTTGATTTTGCCACATCTCAGGGAAAAGTTGCCATTTGAGCTGAATAATTTGATTTATAATAATGTACTCTCCATCTCTGTGTCCAACTGGACCGCATAATGAACTCTGCAATTTCCTCTTCCTCTCCATTTAAAGGTAATTTCTAGTATGATGAAGTAATTAATGGAGATGAGGGTTTTTGAGAAGTAGAAATAATCAAGTTTTCTACAAGGAATGCATCCCAAGGCTAAGCTGATTTAGAATCATGACTTTAGCCATTCATTGTAAGCATACACAATTCCAGATTCCTAATTGAGTAGAATGAACAAGACAATGCCCCTATTCTCTAGCCTCCAAACTACTTTCCTCAGACTTTGTAACCAACATCTTTGGTTGCAGAACAACTAAATCTCTTTGGCTTTAAAACTTGCAATGTGTTCCATCAATCTGCGTAAATTTGAATTCTTACTTTTGCTAGCTGCATGACTTCGAGGCAAATTTTTCAATCTCTCTGGGCTTTGGTTAACTCACAACTAATGGGGATAATTAATAATACTTTATGAAGGCTGGTAAAGGATTAGCAGAAAGGATGCCTTGTAATAGTGACTAAGTTTGATGTGCTCAAAAATATTTTATTTCTTCTTCCTTCCCTAGCCATCCGTGTACACATGAAAATTCAAGGAAGCAAATGAAATATGAAATTTCTAGCAAAACTCTGATATGTATTGTAATTTTTATCTTGGAAAATATTAAATATGTATAATCTAACTTCATGGTTTTTTAAGATTGAGAGGAAATGTTTTTCTGACACTACTGATTTTTCATGTAATTACTGAGAATCCAGGGCTAAAATGATATGTCTTCTTTGCTAGAAGCCAATTCTGCATATAAAACCAAGCTATCACACATATATTTTCATTATTTATTCTTTCATTCTCCTTTAACTGGAGTAAGTAGATTGTCTATTTTCAACAGATATTCTAGAGATAGAGCTTCATTTTTCTGAAGTTTTTAAAAAACATAGATTACCTCAATTTTCATCATCTATTGAGTTTCCTTATATAAGATATGTTCATCAACTAAAAATTGAATAATTTTAACACTATACTGATAGATATTCATACCTGTTGTCAGTATCGTGGTCCCCATTTGTATCTTTAGTTTCACTTTTACTGGTTTTAATTGTGGGCTATCTCAGTTACTAGTGGTCAATGAAGGTCTGGAAATATTGCATGGAAAATTCCAGGAATAAACAATTCCTAAGTTTTGAATTGAGCAGCATTCTGACTATTGTGATAAAATCTTTCACCATTCTGTGCTGTCCCACCCAGGATGTAGATCATCCCTTTATCCAGCATATGTATCCATGCTGTATATGCTACCTGCCTCTTAGTCACTTAATAGCTGTCTTGGTTATCAGAGTCACTATTGCAGTATCTCAGTGATTATGTTCAAGTAACTCTTCTGTAGTAGCCTGACCATATCTCACCATGCCTTTGCTATCTCACAAGGTCTATAGTATTTGCCTCACTTTTCTGCATCAGATAGCACTGTATTAGCTTAATCACAAGAAGAAAGGTAAAGTACAATGAGATATTTTAAGGAAGAGTGAGAATGCACATTCACGTAACCTTAATTACAGTATATTGTTATTATCATTCTATTTTGTCATTAGTCATTATTGTCAATCTCTTACTGTACCTAATTTATCCTTTAAACTTTATCATAGGTATGTACGCATAGGAAAAAATGTAGTATTTATAAAGCTCCGTACTTTTAGGAATCTGCTGTGGGTCTCAAGATATCTCCCCTATGGAGAAAAGGAACATACTGTATTTTAAAAATGTTTTCCAATTTAATTAAACAGTTGTATCCTGAACTTTCTGAGTGTCTTAAAAATTTATGGATATTAAATATATTTGGCCATAATTTTCAGTTAGTAGTGGTGAAAATCAAGAAACTACGTGAAATAATTCTAAAGTAGTCTTCCACATGTACACACACTCACACACACACATACACACACACACATACATACTGTGGCTAATATTTTAGAAAAAAGCAAGGCCTCCCAAAGGCATTTTTTCCATTTCTAGAACATGATCTAAAAAAGTATACTGGATAATTATTGTAAAAGTCCATAATGAAAATTAATATTTACTGGGTTTTATTACATAAAAATCATAAGAAAGAAAAAGTTTAAGTGATCCTACATGCTTATGTTCAGAAAAACATGTCAAAATAATAACTAAATATAAGCATACCTTGATTATAAAATTTAAGTTGCATAGAAAAGTGTAACTTGAAAGACACCTCAATCTATCTTTCTTATCCTAAAATTCTTTATCTCAATGGTAAGTTATTGTTATCTATCTGAAATACAATTCAGAAAGAAGTGGATTTATTTATAAATACAATCCTATTTTATGTACACAAATGATTTATTGAATAGTCTTTCAATGCCAGTAGCAAACATGACCCAGTTTTAAAATTTGATAGATTTCTAAACTTGCCAAAGTATGTCATGTCAGAAAGCATAGATGCAATCTAGGTTTAGAAAGGTTGGAGGTAAGATCAATGTTTTTGTTATTGTTAGGTTTAGCCTCATAGGGTTTTCAGTGGCTGAGATCAGGAGATATTTATTAGCAGGAAACAGTGATTACTGCTCAATACTGTCCATTTTATCCTGTCATAAAGTATAACTAGTTGCTATTTCTAAGTCAATCCCAAAACAATCTGCCATTGAAAACCCTGTGAGGGTCACTATGAGTCAGACACGATTCAATGGCACCTAACAACAACAACAACAACATTTCTAAGAACTAGAGAAAAACAGCTACTATCCTGTTGTTCTTTAAGAATTGATGAGTATACTTAGCAGGAAAAAAAAAAAGGCCTCTTCACTGGAATCTCTTTTTCCTTCATAGTTAACATAGTTTGAAAATGCTGTAGCAAATTATTTTCATTCAGATACACTTTTGCTGATTTTCCCTGGCTGAAGTAAAAGGCATTTCCTTCTTCCTCTCTTTTGCAGACACTGCTTGGGATATGCTCACACATGTGGACTTGTTCAGTGTAAGTTTGTTTTATATGAGCTCAAATAAACCATTCAATTTTCTGGTGGTTTCACGTTTACAGCATAAGTGGTAAACAATTGTAGACTAAACATTAGTCCCTGTTTGTTGTGATTGTGAACTACTAGAAGATTCTTGATTTTTTTGTGCCTCCATCACATACATTTCAAATGGCTGTGGGCTTTTATATATTCATTGACTGATTAAACTTAATAGAAAGACTGTGTAACAGCTCTCAACCAATGATATTTCAAGAAAAGAGGTAAAAATCTGTGTGGCATGATTTTAGAGAGGGCTCAGATTCTGTCAGGTCCCTTTTGTCGAACTGCTCTCTATCTCCTTCTTTGTCTTCTGTTTCTCTCTCTGCTCCTACTTACTCTACTCTGTCCTACCCTGTCCTTTATTGAATTATATATTTTCTACTTCTTTCCCATTTTTCCTCCTCCTCTTTCTTTACTCCCTTCCCACCTGAGTGTTTTGCTCCTCTGAAATCACACCATACATGCCCAGATTGTTTCACACATTTGATTTTTCCTTACCGGGATGAAGATGTAGGCTCAGTAGTTTGTCTTTGCACACGTGCATGTTTAATTAAATGTTCTTTTAAAGCAGTTTGGACTTCTGCTGGGATATCAGGGGAAGTGTGGCTGATTTTTATTGCAGGCTCGATAACCTTTAATGTTGGCTTTCCATTTTCTTTAATTTCTTTTTTCTCTTCAGTCTCAAAAACTTCAGTAGGAGCACTTGAAATGCTCTGTGGAAGAGCACTGACGTTGGGAGTCACAGGTTTGCTTTTCCAGCATGGCCAGCACAGCTTCCAGAAGACAAACAGTGAGACAACCAGCAAGGCCAGGCCACAGAAGCTGACAACAACTGCTAACAGGCTAACCGAAATATCTGGAAAAAATTACAATGTGAAGAGATTAATCAGTATTACACATAATGAGGCAGAAATGGGGAGATTATAGGAGTTGTTTGAAAAATTTCATCTCAGAAAAATTGTTCAGTTGTATACAGGAAAAGCATAACATAGGCATACCATTTGCAAGTACACCACAAGAAATTCAAGACTTTGCAAATAAAGGTTGATAACCTGCATCCTGCCATGAAGCCATGAAATTAAACTCTGAAGCTATGCATGACTGGAAATGCTTCTATTTGCTTCATCTTTGATCTAAAGATGACCCTCTTATTGCTTAGGCAAAGAATAATCTTAAATATTTGAGTAATCTGCTTTCTATAGTATAAAAGAGTAACACAGTACCAGTCATGAGTGGGGGGCTGGGGTGTAGCTCAGTTGTTAGAGTGCTTGCTCTGCATGTTCTGAAGCCCTAGGTTTGATCTCCAGCACCACAAAAATTGGAGAAGGACCGGGCAGCCTGCTCCCAAATAATCCTGAAAATAACCAAAGACCCTATGAATAGCAGAGAAGTGTTTTGTTCTGTTGTATGTTGTTGTTGTTGTTAGGTGCCATTGAGTCGGTATCCGACTCATAGCGACCCTCATAGGGTTTTCAATGGCTGTTTCGGGATTGCCTTGGGAGTGGATTGCCAGGCCCTTCTCCCATTTTTGCGGTGCTGGGAATTGAACTCGGGACCTGAGAGACTGCAGTGCAGCGCTCTACCCACTGAGCTAAATCCTAGCCCTCTCTTGTATGTTGGGTCACTATAAGTCAGACTTGACTTGATGGCACCTAACAATAGCAACAACAACAAAGTGATGAATGAGTGTATTATTATATTTTTAAACTCCTTAAGTCCTTTCTGATAATTTTGTATGTTCCTAGTTTTTAAGTTCGAAGTTAATGAATTTTGCTATGATCTGTATATTTTTATCTTCCGAAAACTCATATGTAAAATCCTAACCCCACAGTAATGGTATTAGGAGACAGAGCCTTTGGAGAGATGAGCAGGTCATGAGGACAGAGTCTTCATGAATGTTATTAGTGGCCTTATGACGTAGATACAAGGGAGCTCTTTCACTCTTCTACCATGGGAGAATACAAAAAGAATCTGTCATCTATGAACAGATCATCTAGGAAGAGGGCCCAATAATAGCTTGAGTGTGTTCTCCGAAATTCATGTGTTGGGACCTTAATTCTACAATGCAGCAATATTGGGTTGTGGGGTCAAGTGGGAGGAGATGTTAGGGTGATGGAAGCGGATCCCTCAGGAACAGTACCACCATGGAGCCTGAGTATCTGCTCTTTGGGAACTGGATTAGTTACTTTGAGAGTAGGATGTAATAAAATGAGATGGCCCTTTGTGTTTTGTCTGTTTGGTACACACCTGCTTGTCCTTCTGCTTTCTGCCATGTGTTGAAGCAGCAAGAGGTCCTCAACAGATGTGGCTGCCTGATATTGGACTTACTTGATCCAGAACTGTGAACCAAAATATACCTCTTACCTTCATAAATTACTTATTCTCTGATATTCTGTTATAATAGAAAACAGAGTAAGACAGCCCCTCACCAGTATTGAAACTACCATAACCTTGATTTTGAACTTCCCAGCTTCTAGACTGTGAGAAATAAATTTCTGTTGTTTATAGTCCCCCTAGTTTAGGGTAGTTTATTTTAGAAATCTGAATGGCCTAACACAAATTGTTATGTAAGTATCCTTAAAATATTATTATTGAAATTACAATATTAATATATGTTTACTACGTAAAATGATTGAGGAAATAGGGATGAAAAGTTAGACTGAATAAACAAATCGGGAAGAAGCAACAAATATCTCTTGCAGAAGAATTCCAAACAATTTATGTAGACATGCTACCTTCTAGGAGTTAGAGATTAACTTCCTATTTTTTATGTGTGTGCTGCATACAGCATGTGGTAACTTTCTTCCAAACACTATCATATGTAAAGGGGTAACTTTACAATGGAGAAATCTGACAAAGACTAACCTTACCCAGGTAATCCACATGAACATCAGTGGTGACTAACCATGTTGACAACTCTTTATACTCTTTATATGATGTGATGAAAATGGCATTTTACCTCTGTGGCCCTCATGCCTCAAACCCATCATCTGAGTTTGATCATGATAAAAAATGTTAGACAAAGTTCCAAGAGAGAGGCATTCTATAAAATACCTAACTAGTACTCCTCAAATTATCAGTCATCTAAAAAAGAGAAATCCGGGAAACTGTCATGGCAAAGAAGCATCTATGGAGACATAACCACTAAATGCAAGGTGGTGCACTGGTTGGGATCCTGGCATTGAAAAAGGCCATTAGCTGAAAATAAAGGAAATCTGAATGAAATATGGACTCTAGTTAATCATGGTATCAATACTAGTACATGAGTTGTAACAAATACACCATTCTAACATAAGATGTAAATATTAAGAGAAACTGGATAATGGGGTATGTGGGAACTCTATACTATCTTACTAATTTTTATGTTCAAAAAAGTAAAGTCTTAAAAAATTTAGTGATGGTCCCTTTCTCATTTTTATTCTCCTAAAATGTTAGCACTCTAGCATTACAATGGTCTTAAAATTTTGAAAACCAAATAAATTTCCTGTAAAGGACAATTTTTGTATATTTGAATAACTTTATGCTCTTTGTTTACAAATTTGTTTAGCCTCAGTATCAAAAATAAGTCCAATTTCTTTTGCTTGTTTTAAATAAAAATGTTATATTATGGGCTGAATTTTGTCTGTCTCTTCACCCCCACTAAATTTATATCTTGAAGTGTTAATAGTACTGAGACTGTGACTATATTTGGATATATGACCTTTTAATTACTTATTAAGGTAAAATGAGATCATATGAGTTGGTTCTAATCCAATGACACTGATGTCTTTTATTATAGTGGGAGGTTAGGATAAAGATACACAAAGGAAAAACCATGTGAAGACATAAGGAGAATGATGGCCATTGACAAGCCAGGGAGAGAGAGCTGAGAAGAACTCAACTTTGCTAACACCTTAAATACAGACTTCTAGCCTCCAGGACTGTAAGGAAGTAAGTTTCTATTGTTTAAGCCATCTGGTTGGGGGTATTTTGTTATGGCAGCCCTAGTACACTAATATAGAATAATTCTAAATTCTTTTAACCACCACTCAAAATTAATAGGTCCCATCTCTCCTTCGTCCACGTGTCTGTCAACTTGCCCTGCTGTGGGGGCTTGCATGTTGTTATGCCACTGGTATCTCAGATACTAGCAGGGTCACCCATGGTAGACAGGTTTTAGCTGAGCTTGCAGACTAAGACAGACTAGGGAGAAGGATTTGGCAGCCCACTTCCAACACAATTAGCCATGGAAAACTCTATGAATATCAGAGAAGCACTATCAAATAAAGTGCTGGAAAATGAGCCCCTCAGGCTGGAAGGCATACAAGAAATGACGGCAGAAAGAGTTGCATCCTCAAAGTAGAATTGATCTTAATGATGGGAGTGGAGTAAAGCATCTGAGATCTCCTTTTCCTAATGTAGAATGACTCAAAATGAGCAGAAATGCAGTGACTGCAACATTTGGCTCAAACATTAAAAAATTATGTGCATGGAACAGGGTTGGGTAGTGTTTTGTTCTATTGTACACAGGGTCGCTATGAGTCAGATCTGACTCCATGGTACCCAACAACAATGTCCCTCCTTAGAATTAATCACTAATACTATTTGGGTGTGCTTATCTAGCCCTGCACTAATAAACAAAAATATCTCTTATAAAACCATAAATATATACAATTATATAATACTCTTTTTTACACAAATAGCTTACTGCGTATTTCCTCAATTTGATTTATATGTTATTTAATAATAATGTGAAGTCAAACTTCATGTTAGTACATAACATTCCATAATAATTCATCATAGTGGATATTTATATTATGCCCAAAGTTTGATACTATGACATAGGTACAGTGAACATTGCATCCTTGTACTTTTTCCTTCTGTATATATTTATTAATGTTTTTCTAAGGAAAATATCCAAAACTAGAAATTCTGGGTCATTGGTTGTGCACATATTTAATTTTACTAGGTATTTCCAAAATGAGTCCTGAAATTGCTGAAACATAAACATCATGTGAGTTCACCAGTTTCAACAATTTTAGAGAATATTGTGTTCTCTTTAATTTTCATTTGTCTAATGGGGAAATGATATATTCTTTTAATTTATATTTTCCTGACTGAAAAATAAAATTTGCAGCTAATGGGAATCCATTCATAAATTGAAACATTTCCAAGTTTTATTGGTACTTAATTATAAGAATAAGAATTAATTTTGACATGCTATGATAGACATTAATATTTTCTCATTTTTCCATTCCTTACTAAAGCCAACTGTTGAGTGTTTCCCATTTGTATTCAATTGGTGAGGAGGTAGGGTCATATTTCATATTTTAGAGCTTACTTTTCAAATATTTTTTACTCATTATTTCATAACATGAGGAAAAGAAAAAAGTATAAGATTAATATGATTCATGATTATGAACTATGGCTTAAAATGGATGATAAATACAGTTATAGCTTCTGTTATGCTTTGAATGTGTCCTTTAAAGTTCATGTATTGGAAACTTCATCCCCAATGCAACAGTGCTGGGAAGGAGGGCCAAAGAAGAATGATTCTATCATAAGTGCTTTGCTTTATGAAAGGATGGATGTTGTTATCACAAGAGTAGGGTATGTACTGAAAGAGGGAGTTGTTATTCAAGTGAGGTCAGTCCCCTCTTGGTCTTTTGCTCTCTCCCACCTCTTGCCCTGCTGTGGGATCACACAAAACAAAGACCCTCACCATATGCCAGCACCTTCATATTTGCACTTCCCAGCTTTCAGAATTTCTTTTCTTTATAATTATCCAATCTGTGGTATTTTGTTACGCTAACACAAAACAAAACAAAGATAACTTCATCTTCATGTATTTTCAGCTCCACTTACGTGATATTTTTCTGTACATTTTAACTCAATTAACTTCTCCAATAGTTTATTTCCTATGAAGTTGGAGTAAAAAATCAAAACATGAGAAACTCTAGGACAGTTTAGGATGGAGAGGATGGATGTACTTTTTATTTCTAACTGAAAACATCTCCCTTTTTACTCAAAGATGACAAAGATGAGTATATTACTTACTTTTGTGTAACTATAACCAAAATACCTGATGGAAAGAAGGAAGGAAGGAAGGGCTATTTGGCTCACAGTTTCAGAGGATTCCAGTCCAGAGTGGTGGAGAAGGCATAGTCAAGGTCAGTTCGTGGACGTAGGAGAGTGTGATGGAGGAGAACTGTTTATATCACCTTGAACCAGGAAGTGGAGAGAGCAAGGCTGAAACCAGGGAGCAGGTGGGACAGGAATCACTTTCAGAGGCCTATACCAGGTGGCTTACTTCTGCCCCCAAGCCCCACCTGCTAACATTTTGCCACCTCTAAAAACAGCACCACCAGGTGGAGACCAAGTGTTCAACCATGAGCCAAAGGGGGGGGGCATTTCATATTCAAAATGTAGAACTTAATACTCCCACAGTCTAGCAAACTGAACATCAAAGAACACAGTCTTCAGTATGGATTGTATTTCAACAACAAGAAAACAAAAATCCTTGCAACTGGGTCAGTAAGCAACTTCGTGATAAATGAGGTTGCTCTACAATAAACACCCATTGAAGCAGCTGTGAAGAAATCAAAAAATGCATTACGTTGGGAAATTGTGTTATTTATTGTTAGGTGCTGCCGAGTCGGTATCCGACTCCAACTCACAGCGACCCTCATAAGGTTTTCAATGGCAGACTATTTCGGGATTGCCTTCGGAGTGGATTGCCAGGTCATCCTCCCATTTTTGCAGTGCTGGAAATTGAACTCAGGACCTCAGAGACTGCAGCACAGCGCTCTACCAACTGAGCTAAATCCCAACCCTTGTGTTGGGAAAAGCTGTTGCAAAAGACCTCTTTAAAGTGTTGAAAACCAAAGCTGTCACCTAGAAGATAAAGATGTGCCTGACTCATGTCATGGTATTTCCAGTCACATCATATACTTGTGAAAGCTGGACAATGAATAAGGGAGACAGGAGAAGGATTGATACTTTTGAATTATGATGCTGGAGACAAGTATTGAATATACCATGGACAGCCAACAGTACCAACAGATCTGTCTTAGAAGTGCAACCAGAGTGCTCCTTGCAAGCAAGCATGGCTAGACTGTATCTTACATATTTTGGACATGTTGTTAGGAGGGACAAAACCCTGGAGAAGTTCATCATGTTTGGGAGAGTGGCCAGTCAGTGAAAAAAAGGAAGACCTTCAACTAGACAGACTGACACAGTTGCTGGAATAGTGGGCTTAAACATAAAAATGATTGTGTGCCTGGTACAGTGTCTGGGAGTGTTTTGTTCTGTTGTACACAGGATTGACTATGAATCAGATCCAACTCAAAGACACCTTACAGCAACAGTTAGGAGAACATTTTATACTCTTCCTAGAAAAGCTTTTATACAATCTCTTTATGCCACTGTTCCTGAGAAATGGTTTCAGCATTCATAAGTCCTCCTTTTAAGATTAAGCCCTGAAGAAAACTCTGAGTCTACTTCCATTTTCCCTAATACTAAATTTTTTCTTTTGAAAATTGATTTCTGGTTCAATCATTTGGGAGGCCATATAATATTTCTAAAACCACCTTACCTCTCTCACCCTTACATCCTTCCAGTCATTCCTGGAGTCATGTGGACCAAATCCAAACTTGACATCTTACAGTATCTTTATGATTTGACCCCTGGCTATTGATCCAGACTCATTCTTCTGCCAATCTCTTACCTGTATTCCTAACCCTAATCACATATTACTTTTTCGTGAAATTTGTTTGGTTTGTTTCAGGTAGTTCCAATGTATCTTATCCTCCTATTTGGCCACCTAGCAAATTTGTACTCATCTTTCAACAATAAGACTCAATAGTATCTCATCCCAGGAGCCCTTTCTGCCTCTTCTATTCCTGATGGCTTCTAAAGTATACCAGTACTCTAACACACAATAATTATTATTTTTCTTTTAGATATTAGATGTGTAGTGTGGCATGCATTATCTGAGATAATATCCAGTAATCAAACACAGAACTATATCTGTAATTAAATAAATAAGTCACACTAAGTGGAATCACTGAAGGTCATAATATATGGTCATAATTAATTTAATTAATGCCAGTTAAGGTAAGGCATTGATGCTAGAATACTATAATTTACAAAATCATTTTCAGTTTTCAGAGGTATAGCAACTCATAATTGTGGATAAGGGATTGTGAAATTCATACTTGTTTTGCTATTCCAAACATTCTTGCCTACCAGTACACTCATTCAATGATCCTTCAGAGCAAGAACCAAATTATTCACCTTTTAATGCTTGTTGTTGTTAGGTGCCATCGAGTCGGTATCCAACTCATAGCGACCCTCATAGGGTTTTCAATGGCTGACTGTTTCAGGATTGCCTTGGGAGTGGATTGCCAGGTCCTTCTCCCATTTTTGCAGTACTGGTAATTGAACTTGGGACCTCAGAGGCTGCAGCACAGCGCTCTACCAACTGAGCCAAATCCCAGCTCCTTTTTATGCTTAGTCCCTAGTATATATCAAATGGTCAAAAATGTTCATGGAATTACTGAATACATATTTTGGGAGTTATTTGAAAAGGTCTTCAGATGTCTGCAGATATAAAGGTGGCTGGATAATTAAAAGGGTGATTTGGAAGGAATGTGCAGAAACCCTTCTACTATGAAAACGTATAACATATCTTATATTGTACAATCTGGATTCAAATGTTAACTCCGCTACTGTGTGACTTTGGGCAAGTTGTTCATGTTTGAGAAGGCTCAGTAAAATAAAGGCATCTGTACTTATTTCATAGGAATGTTGTGAGGTTTAAATTAGGAAAGGTATGTAAAGTATTTGTTATTGTACTTTTCACAGTATTAAAAGTGAAATCAAATTATGATGTATTTTTCCCAACAAGCTTTGTTCAACAAAACAAAAAGAATCTATCAAAAGATAAAATTAGAATCTAGGAAAATTTATAAAATCATCATAAATTTTAAACGGTATTTTTATGATTGTTATAGAACACTTGACCACGGTATGAAGGATGTTACATCATGAATTTGGACTTGAGGAAAAATAAGTAGCCCTAGAGACATTTTAAGGTGAAGTGTTGAAATGGTCAGACATGCATTTCAGAAATAACATTCTGGCTAAAGAGATGGTAGAAGTGGAGATGAGACTTGAAGAGGAAAACTGGGTAATCCAAGTGAGAGAATGAGATAGTTCAGGAGGAGGAGTAATAAATGAAAAAAATGAGAATATAAAGGAAAAAATTTGGAAATCAACTCTAGTAATGGAGCACAAAGATTCAAAAATGAGGAATATGAATCTTTGGGAGACAAACAGGATAATAAAGACCATGATTTTAGTTTTAGGCAAAGTACTTGTGACTGTGCAAGTAGAAATTTTGAATAGACTATTGCTCATGCATGTCCACATCTTAGGTAAAATTGGAAGACTTCCTTAAATTATGAGATATGAATCCATGCAAGAGAAGACAAAAATCCCTCAAAATATTGAGTACAACAATATCTAAAGAAAGAGCTTTAAGGGACAAAAAGTCTGCAAAAAAAAAAAAAGGGGGGGGTGGATTGGAAAGATGTGGAAAAAAGATATCAGGTCACTGTATTTGTATAGTAGTTAGGAGGAAAATATTTTAAGTGGTTAGCAGTATAAAAAGTTAAGAGAAAATAAATTAATTTAAAACAAGGATTGACAAATGATCATTAACTTTAATGAGTAAGACTTTAATGAATTTGATGAGATCAGTAAAGCAGAGGCTATGTTAACCAGATATATGTGGTTGAAGAAAAGAATGGAAGGGAGCAAGTGAATTCTGTAAGCATGGATAATTCCCTCAAGAAATTGTATTTATGAAAGGAGTTGCTGTTGTTAGGTGCCACTGAGTTGGTGTCTGACTCATAGTGACCCTACATACAACAGATGAAACAGTATTTTTAGTGTTTCTCTGCTATTCATAGGGTTTTCAATGGCTAACTGATTTTTGGGAATGGATTGCTGGGTCCTTCTCCCAAAGGAAAGGAGTAGAGAAGGGGAAATAACTAGAAAAGGACCTGGTATAGATTGTTGTATAGGTGCTGTCGAGTTGTATCCGACTCATAGCGACCCTCATAGGGCTCTCAATGGCTGACTGTTTCGGGATTGCCTAGGGAGTGGATTGCTGGTATAGATAGAGGTATTTTTATTAGGATGTGCAATGTTTTAGCATGTTTAAAACCAATGAAAAGGAATCGGTAGAAAAGAAGCAATAGAAATTGGACCACTTCCTTTGTAAGAAAAAAGACAGTTCTGGGTCCTGGTGAATTTATAGGTCATGGGGCAAAAAGTAAATTATTTCTTATAATTAGTATTTTCTCTCCGAAGGAGGAGATAAAGTCAACTGTCAATTATTTTGTGATATCTGGGAATTAATCTTACATGTGAGAAAATTTTGAAATAGGAACTATAGAGAACAGGAGAAAATTGAATAGGAGAAATAGGGTGCTCTCTCAGAATATAGCATTCTTTTGGAATAGGAGACTGAAGGAGTGATACTAGCTTGTCTGGTTTAAAAATCTTCCACTAAATATTTAGTTGCTTTGTTGTAAGGGTAGAGAGACAGCTGCAGTTACCCATGAATGAGGTTTTTGTTTGTTGTTTCAGGAGGATGTGATAAACTTCAAAGGTGGAAATGTTTGTGATGATGAAATGATGCGCCATAGTTATGATGCATCCTTATTGACAGGGGACTCCCAGATAAGTAGAAAGGTTAATGGGTGGAAGTTTCCAGATGAGAAAAATGAACATGTAGGAGCTTATGTTTGGGGATTGGAATATTTGAATTTATAATTCTATGATATTGTTCACCATAATGACATGTTTGGGCATGATTATAAAGGAAATGAGTTAAGGTGAAGAGGAGATCACTAGAGGAAAGGGACCAGCCATTGGGAAACCAGAGTGATGCATATGAATGGCTTGCCTTTGCTGCAGGGACTTTTAAGCTATGCATTACAATTAACATATTTGAGTAGGCTCTCTGTAGTTCAAATTTTCAACGTCTCCAGATAATTACAAATAATTGATTATGTGACATTCATCCTATTGTATGATAGTAAGATTAGGAGTTAATGAAATTTACAGAAATTAGATGAGGCTTGGAAATAATCAGGTTTAAAATTTCTGAAACTCTACTTCTATTACATACATTTGCATAAACATTGCTCTACTATTATTTATTTTCTGTCTCTGACTGTGCAGCTCTAACTCATTTTAGCTATGAAGATTTTACTCTTTTATCATGTCTTAATACAGCAAAATAAAGTGACAGTATTCTGAAAAATGAAAAGACCATGCATTAGACAGCACTGCTACCCTCAAAATGCTAATTCCTCATAGATTTTTAGCAAAGAGGAACTTTGCCAAAGTGTATACAACCAGATGATAACATTTGCATTATCTTATTCATTTGGCTTGTGAATACTGTTAGGTCCTACCGGTTATTACCCATGCAGCTGGTGATGATCATACAGAACATCCCTGACCAGTAGCCATGCTCTTAATTTCCATGACCACTACCTTAGTTAATATTCTTCTTAGATATGTCCTTCTGTATTATTTTGTTTTTAATTTTAAAATTCTACTCATTCCTAATTTTTCAAAATATACAAAACATGATTTTTCATTATTAATCAGAAATTATCATTTTATTAATGGGTATTTCAAAGTCTTTTGTTTCTTTGTTGTTGTTAGATGCCATTGAGTTGTGTCTGACTCATGGCAACCCACTTAGGGTTTTCAATGGCTGATTGTTTTGAGATTGCCTCAGGAGTGGATTGCCACATCCTTCTCCCATTTTTGTGTTGCTGGGAATTGAACTCAGGACCTCAGAGACTGCAGAGTAGTGCTCTACCACCTGAGCTAAATCCCAGCTTCCTTTTTTTTCTTTGGTTGCTCCTTATTGTTGCCTGACCACAGAAAATATCTCTGTGGCACAATACTGTTGAGAAGATGGAGGAATAAAACTCAAATCAAAGCTTGTACTCAAAGAAGACTGAGGCAGTAGCTCTTAAAATGAAAATTGGGATTATCTTTAAATTTTATTTATACTATTCATATGATATTCCTATTATAAGTAGGTCATAGTTCTGATTTCTTTAACAAGGGGCAAATTAATAGTGAATTAACACAGTAGTTTCTCTCATGTAGTGAGAATGTCCCAACATAAACAGGGCAGGGCAGACCTATGAATGCCAAGGTGTCTAGAGTCCCACTTTCTTCTATATTTTTGCTCTACTATTCAAAGAGTTGCCTGCAGCCATAGTGTTGTGGCCTCTGATTGTGTCAGATCTCAGGAGCTAAGCAGGGTTGGGCCTGGTTAGTACTTGGATGGGAGAGTGCCAGGGAACACCAGATACTGTAGACTTGGGAGAAGGATCTGGCAACCCTCTCCCAAAGATCAATCCACCATTGAAAACCCTATGAAAGCAGAGAAGCATTGACAATAGTGTTTCAGCTATTGTATGTAGGGTCACTATGAGTTGGATACTGACTTCATGGCACCTAACAACAACAACAACAATTCAAAGAGTTTTGCTTCTTTTAAAAATCCAACATGGAAAGCCACATGTATACATTGTAGGCAGCTGAATGAAGACTATCAAGGGAAAGGGAGGGCTGAGGGCACTGAGGGCACATCTTTTCATTTTCCAGGGAATAGCTCTGACATTTGGCACATCATGGCTGCTAACCTTCTGATATTCCCATGGTTTGTACTTTGTTATATGACAATGTTGCAAACCCAACTAAAAATAAGGGGTTCTATTGCTATGAAGTTACTGCTGTTGTTAGGTGCCATCCAGCCAGTGTCGGACTCATAGCAACCCTATGTACAGCAAGTGAAACACTATTGTGCTTCTTTGCTATTTATAGGATTTTCAATGGCTGATTGTATTTTGGGAGTGGGTTGCCAGGTCCTTCTCCCAAGCCTACAGCACCTGGTGTTCCCAGACAGTCTTCCATTCAAGTACTAACCAGGCTCAATCCTGCTTAGCTTCTGAGATCTGACGGGATCTAACACCACAGTGGTAGAGCTGCAGGCATTGCTGTGAAGTAGAGGGGGAAATGAGTAGTAGGAAGGAACTAGCAGTCTCTTCTCATGTCTATATCCAATATATAATACAAGCAATCAACATACTGATCCTTGCAACAATATCTCCTTTAAATTCTATTTTAACTTTGTTTTCTTTTGCCTTTCCCTTGAATTCTAGTAAATGATAAGCACCTTTATATTAATGCCATATGTAATTGATAATAAAATACATATTTTAAAATATTTTATGTTTCTGAAATCAGATGTATTTTAATATCAATGTTTTATTACAGTTTCTAATAGCCAAGCACTAATTGTGGCACAGTTTTCATTGTTTATATGTGCACTTAAACAAAAATATCAGCATAGAAAAACTCATAGAATATTCTAAGTGGTTTGGAAGAAAATGCTGGGGAAAATCATGAAGCACACCCTTTATCCTTATAAGCCAGATTTTTGTTGGAAATTGGGAAGGAAAGATGGTGAATCAGATGTGTTTGGCAATATTGCCAGCATCCCATGCTATTGAACAGAAAACTTTAGTGTATATCACCAATGAATTTTTATATATCTTATGAATTCTTTTAAGAAAAATGCGTACTTAACACTCTTGACTACATAGTTTGATAATGAATGAAAAAATAGCCCTCACCAATTTTAAATAAAAAATCTATTCACAATAATCGGACTCAGAATATTAGTTTCAAAATTGTTTTAACCTATTTATTTCTTTCGTTTTCTATTTATGTTTGTATGAAAGTGATACTTGATTTAAAAATATACACCTCAGTTTAAAATAGATTTTTCTATATGTATGAAATAAAAATCCTATGTTATAAGGTAGCACTATGTCCTAATATAATTGGTAATATTCTCTTTATTTTCTTGGTGCTACGTAAAAAATTGTGCCTCTTATAATTAATGGTATCTTAGGTTTGATTAAATATGG
>VMDO01026412.1:0-26773 GCA_007922755.1 Pedetes capensis | reverse complement strand
GCTGTCTCCCGGACCCTTCGTCTTATGGAAGGAGCGCTTCTGTCCTGCCTGCCATCAGCACTGGGTGGACTGGAGGAACGAACTTGACCCTCGTTGAGGGGTTGGGGGAAGAGTCCTGCTCATGACCAACTGCTGAGGCTCCAGGGCCCTAAGCCTGGATCAGGACAGCGCTGGAGGCCCGGGGTGACGCGGTTCATTTCTGTCAGGCGCAGCTGCCTCTCCTTTCTGTTGCCACAGCCTTTCCCAGGGAGCCGGGACTCAGCTCTCAGGACTCGCAGGGAGCCCTTGTGCGTTGATTTACCGAGGGGCCAGGACCTGAGCTGAGACCTCTCTTCCCAGCTCTGCTCAGCCCCTCAGTGGGAGCTGGGCTGAGAAGGGAAGTTTCAACCTGGCCATTTGGCAGCTCTAAAGGTTTGGTGGGCTGGGATTTAGCTCAGTTGGCAGCATGCCGCTCTGCAGTCTATGAGGTCCCGAATTCGATTCCCAGCACCATAAAAAAAAAAAAATGGGAGAAGGACGGGGCAATCCACTCTCAAGGCAATTCCAAAAACACAATCAGCCATTGAAAACCCTATAAGGGTCGATATGAGTTGGACACAATGGCACCTAACAACAACAACAACAAAGGTTTGGTGGGCTGGGAATTAGCTCAGTTGGTAGAGCGCTGCGCTGCAGTCTCTAAGGTCCCAAATTCGATTCCCAGCACTGTAAAAATGGGAGAAGGACCTGGCAATCCACTCCCAAGGCAATCCCAAAACAGTCAGCCATTGAAAATCCTGTGAGGGTCGCTAAGAGTCGGATAGGACTCGATGGCACCTAAGAACAACAACAACATAAAGAGCAAACAGATCAGTTCTTCCCTGTGATCCCTCCTAAGCCTAAAATGTTGAAATTCCGCGGGAGACGTGCTAAAGGTCAGATCAGTGATGGAGAAGGAAGTCCGGAAGGCAGCTGAGAGGGGGACGGTTCTCATGGGCCTGGCCAGTTGGAGGCGGTGTCTGCAGAAGGCCATAATCCATGAACCTGATTTTGCATGCTGAGTAGACTTAGGCATAGGGAGAGCGAAGAGGGGAATTTGAGGAGCCACTGCAGGGGCAAGTACGCAGGGAGCCAAAGGCAAGGAGGGCGGGTTATTAACAAACATGTTTACGGAGACATCGACTCTCAGGATGGAGCTGCTTGTGGGCACCACGTGCCAAGCCAGGCTTTGGCATGTGTTCCTCAGGCCCCTGATGTGGTGCTGCCTATAGGGGAACTGAGGCCTCCAGGGGGCCCAGAGGCAGGGACGACTCCAGGACAGTGGAGTGATTGCTGACCGCCTCTCCAGGTGGCTGCGCTCTGGGAACAGGAATTCCCTCGGGGGAATGGCTCTGCCACACACAGATCCTGCGGGCAGGTCCACACCTCAGCGCCACCCACCAGCCCACGCATGGGTTTGCTGTGGTGGACAGTGGCCATGACAGGAGCTGAGTGTGGCCCAGCAGCTGCTGCCACTCAGCAGCCGGTCAGAAAGGAAGACAGATGTCTGGAGGAGGGTGTGGAATGAGTGTGCTTGGGAATTCGGGAGTTCCCTCGGGGCTAAGGACATGCCACTGCTTGGCAACTACAAGGACAGGAGCGTTACCTACCCCAGGTGCAAACAAACCCTGACCCTAATGGCGTCAGAGAAACTGGAGTGGCCAGGCTGCAGAGAGGCCAGCAGAAACCGACATTATGGAAATAAGTAGGGGGTTGGGAGAAACGGCCATCCCCCTATTTTTTGTGTGGTTCGATTCCCAGTACCTCAAAAATGGTCCATCTCCCTAGCATACCGCACTGAAATTCCCAGGAAGTCTCTCGTCCAAGGACTAACCAGGCCAACCCTGCTTAGCTTCTGAGATCAGGCAGGATTGGATACTAGGGTGCTATTGCTGAAGATACCATGTAATTGTTGTTGCTGTTGCTGTTAGCAACCCTCAGAGGGTTTTCAATGGCTGATTGTTTCGGGAGTGCCTTGGGAGTGGAGCAGAGAGGCTAAAACACCCAAGGAATTGGTCAGACACACAGCTCTGGAGATTTAGGGAAGACAAGAAGCAGGAGACAAAACCCTGAACCAAAGCAGGAAATTACACTGCAGGTGAAGTTGAGGATGAGACAGTTATGCAGAGCTCAGCTGCGGCTGTGACACTCTGGGGACGGACACCATCATCACATCACGCAACGACAGGTGGCCTGTTTCCCATCAAACAAAATGGAATTTCCTTAGTCCAAACACCCCTGAGACACCTTGACCTTCACCTTGGTCACAACCTTGAAGGACATTTGCTCTTCATGCCGCACGTCCAAAGGCTTTAATGACCACAAAGATGAGACACACTGAGTCTCCTATCCATCAAGAGATACCAAAGCATCTAAAAACTAACAGGGCTACATTAGCCTCCATCTATACAAATATTGGGGCTGGGATTTAGCTCAGTTGGTAGAGCGCTGCTCTGCAGTCTCTGAGGTCCTGAGTTCAATTCCCGGCATTGCAAAAATGGGAGAAGGATGTGGCAACCCACTCCCGAGGCAATGCCGAAACAGTCAGCTATTGAAAGCCCTATGAGGGTTGCTATGAGTCAGATACCAACTTGCAGGCACCTAACAACAACAACAACATACAAATATTAATTTTGCTCTAAATTCTGAGCATACACATATACAAATTAAATTCCCAAGGTGATTCACATAACCGAAAGGATTTGTTATGGCACAACAGGGATCAGTCATACTCGTAAATGTTCAAACATGCTGCTTATCATTGACTTCTCAGGAATGTAAACTTGACTTTCTCCATTCTCTTCTGAGGAAAAATGGTTTTATAAAAACTAGTTATTTATATGCAAAAGTCTGAAAGGAGATATATATGTATTACCTGTACCTGTATTACCAAAAGAATGTAGGTTATTTTTTATTTTGTAAGGTGTTTTATTTTTCTACTTGATTTTTACTCCTCTTCTCAGAAGTGCTCATTTTACTATGAGTCAACATCACCATGTAATTTTTGTTTGTTGTTTGTTGTTAGGTGCTCTTGAGTCGGTCTGACTCATAGCAACCTTACATTTGATAACACTAAATACTCCCTGACATTGTGCCATGCCCGGCACTATTGTCAGTGCTTCTCTGCTATTCATAGGGTTTTCAGTGGCTGATTGTTTTTTGGGAATGGGTTGCCAGGTCCTTCTCCCTAGCCTACAGCACCTGGAATTCCCAGGCAGTCTCTCATCCAAGGACTAACCAGGCCAACCCTGCTTAGCTTCTGAGATCAGGCGGCACTGGATGCTAGAGTGCTATTGCTGAAGACACCATGTAATTGTTGTTGTTGTTGTTGTTAGGTGCCATCGGATCACATCTGACTCATAGCCACCCTCATAGAGTTTTCAATGGCTGACTGTTTAGGGATTGCCTTGGGAGTGGATTGCCACGTCCTTCTCCCATTTTGCGGTGCTGGGAATCAAACTCGGGACCTCAGAGACTGTAGAGCAGAGCTTTGCCAACTGAGCTAAATCCTAGCCCATGTAATTAGCACATTTAATATCTCATCATTAACCATCAAATTAGATTTCTTGCTACAGATTTCTCTAATAATATTAATTCTACTTTATATACTAATTTTATGATAAAATGGGAATAAAAGAGAGTTTTAAGGTGTAAATACCCCCTAGATTTCCAGCTAGATTTCATAAGTACGTGTGCGTTACAAGGAAAGCCACAGAAAGACCAAGTGAGGGATCACGTTGAACTTTGTGGACTATGAATTTATCGGGGCTGCTTTCTGGAGTGTGAGTGACTCATGACAGCCTTTTTGCTCAGCCCCACCTGGGAGGAGTCTGTCCAAGAAGCTCCCCTCCGAGCATGTCCCAGAGGCACACCTCCGTCCGTTCCCTCCAGCCTCTCAGCCCTGGATCTCCTCACAGGAGCAGCTCCTTCTCCTCAGTGTTAGGGCGACAAGGATCAGGGTGATTCCCCAACAGCCAACCGTTCATCTTGCACATAACTTTACATCAGTTGCAGCTGTAGAGAGAGAAGCCTCAGAGGAGGGTCTCATGTGTCCCATGAGGGTCCCCTGACACACCTTCCTCCTCTACAGAAGGGATGCTGACAGCTGCATTATCATAGGTCCAGCCAGGGCCCAAGGCCCCCAACATCATTCCAGGTGTTCTGTATAAAGATGGCCAAGATGGCAGCCATCATGTCCAGCCCAGAAGAACACAGAGGATGGAGAAATTAAGAAGCATTGGAATAGCAAACACTCACCTGGCCCTTAGTAAATCCCAATTGTTCCTAAATTCTTCACTACAGCTCTGGGAGGTAGTTATAGTTGTTAGGTGCTATGGAGTCGATCCGACTCACAGCAACCCTATATACAGCCAACAAAACACTAGTCAACACTGTACCGTGCCCAGCACTATGCTTCTCTGCTATTCATAGGGTTTTCAATGGCTGATTGTTTCAGGAGTGGGCTGCCAGGTCCTTCTCCCAAGCTTACAGCATCAGGTGTTCCCAGGTGGTCTCTTGTCCAAGGATTAACCAGGCTCAACCCTGTTTGCTTCTAAAATCAGAGGAGATTGGATGCTGGGACGGTATGGCTGTAGACAGTTATTAACCCTTTACACAAGAGGCCGTGGAGGCCCAGAGAAGTTAAATTTCTTGCCCAACTTCACAAAGCTAGTTGGCTAGTAGGCATACCTGGAATTCATATCCAGTCATTTTTCCCTGACATACATATTCTTAACCACGTAAGCAGCCACCAACTTGTCCTTTTGAATATAAAATGAACTCCTACTTCCTCATTCACTGATTCTTGTTACTGACCTAGCATATTTCTTGTTTCAACTTGGTGGCATTTTCTAGTAGGTTTTGTCCTCCATTTCTATCACATTATTAAATGAAGTGTCTGGAAAAGTCACCCAGGCTGGGGAAAGTGAGGTTAGGTCCACGAGCATATGTATAAACCTTTGTGACCTGGAATCAGGCCACCATTTCTTAGATAAGATACGTACTTAAAAAAACATTTTAAAATATTATGTACAACAAAACCGTGCCAGGTTAGCAGGAAGCAACCGAGGTTGTACAAGGCCTGGTCCAGTCCTTTGCATCAAGTGGATGCTGGTACCCAGGACTCTGAGGGGGCCACGCTGACTTCTTATGCCTCAGTCTCCTGTCAATTTGAATTTCCAGTCACAGGGATTTATGTTCCAAAATCCCATACAAAGGTGTAGGGCACTACCAAGAGAGGCAGTTCGCCCCGGGGCCTATCTAGGCCCCTTGGAGGACTGAGGCTTGTTCCCCAGGCGGTTACTTTTGCCCTACATCCGGAAACTCAGGGTCGTCGAGCTCCCCAAGATGGCGCTGGCATCTAATCCCTTGCCTCAGACCCCTCAACACTGATTGGCTGTCTCCAAACCCTTGAACGGTTCCTGATTGGACTGCTCAGGTACCACCCCTGATTGGCTACTTTTACAAAACCGAATTTGCATATCCCTCCTGATTGGCCAAAACCTGTATGGGGTGATGCCTCTGATTGGTCCCCAGCTAGCCCCTAGAGAGTATATAAGGGTGGTACATGGAACAGTCGGGGTCCATTCCATTGACCCGGACAGACAAGGAAACAACAAAGAGCTGTTGGAGCAGAGCACTTGCAGTCTTCATTGGGAAGAAAGAAGCAAGGAGCCGCCGTGGGCAGAAGCCTCTGAGCCTGCCTTTCTCAAGGCTTCTCAGAGCAGCTGTGGGCATAAGCCTCCTTTCCTGGTGGTGCAGCTCTTGGGTGCTCGGCTCCCCCTCACCGATGATGGGTCTTTGGCTGCTGGTTCCCACTCATGGTCGGAGTGAGTCCAGCGGCAGGGTGACACACCACACAAAGGACTATTGGTTCAAAATCACCACAATTATATACTTTCTTACAGTAATAGTATGATACGTGGCAACACCTAGATACATATCACATTATGCAATGTTTTACAGATCCAAAAGAAATGTATTTTTACAGGTTTTACTTTTTAGAAAACATTATTATAAGGGATGGAGCTGGGATTTAGCTCAGTTGGTAGAGTGCTGCGCTGCAGTCTCTGAGGTCCTGAGTTCAATTCCTGGCACCACAAAAATGGGGGAAGGACCTGGCAATCCACTCCCAAGGCAATCCCGAAACAGCCATTGAAAACCCTATGAGGGTCGCTATGAGTCGGATACCGACTCGACGGCACCTAACAACAACAACATTATAAGGGATAGCGGAAATGGTAAACTTTAAGGTCAGACCTCTCTGCCTACTATCATTTTAACCATGTCACTTCTCTGAGATTTTGTCCTCCAAGTGGATAAATAAATGACTTTGTTGTTGTTAGGTGCTATGGAGTCGGTGTCTGATTCATAGTGACCCTCACAGGCTTTTCAATAGCTGATTCTTTTGTGATTGCTTCAGAAGTGAATTGCCACATCCTTCTCTCATTTTTGCAGTGCTGGAGATCGAACCCAGGTCAGCAGAGGGTGCGGAACAACACTCTACCAACTGAATTAAACACCAGCCCCTCAACAGTCCTATTGTTGTTGTTGTTAGGTGCCGTCGAGTCGGTATCCGACTCATAGCGACCCTCTGTACAACAGGGGAAACACTATTGTCAGTGCTTCTCTGCTGTGCATAGAATTTTCAATGGCAGATTGATTTTGGGGAGGGGGTTGCCAGGTCCTTCTTCCAAGCCTACAGTTTCTGGTGTTCCCAGGCGGTCTCCCATCCAGGTACTAACCAGGCCCGGCCCTGCTTAGCTTCCGAGATCTGCCGGGATCGGATGCCACAGGGCTATGGCTGCAGGCCAACAGTCCTATAGGCATACAGAATCAGATGTAGATAGAATTGTGTGCAGGCCCAGGGCAAAGTCTCTCCCCTTCTGCTTCAGAGTCATGCCTGGCCTTCACCTGCTCACAGCCTTTCTCTGCTCCCTGTGTCTCAGTCACCAGCCTCCTGGTGTCCCTCCTCCCTGGCCCAATGAAGCTCTGATGGCCGCACCCGCCTCACTCACCACAGGACAAGCTTTGGGCCAAGGATGGCGAACAATGCAGTGCAGGCGGCAGGACCGTCACAGTGGCCTCCAAACGAGCAAGGCAGCCCAGAGGCCTGGTGTGGAGCTACTGAGGGCAACGTCTGTCCCTAAGCCGGCCCAACACTCAGCCACAGGCTACTGGGTGTGAGACAGTGGAGGGCCGGACAGCATGGCGGCCACCTGAACGACCGCTGAGTCCCTTGGGGTCTGCGAATTTATCTGTAAGATGACCGTCCACTTCTGATGTTACAGAGTGTGAGCATCAGCATGGTAGCCACAGGACACCCTCAGAGAGCCACAGAGCCCCGTAAAACGCACGCCGTGATCATTAATATGTCATACATTTTGTGAGCCCAGTCTGCGTCTGCTCCAGGATGGTACTGCGCCCAACTTCCCTTTTAAACTCACTGAAATCCTGCTACCATCGTTACTGCACATCAGCTCCAAAAAAATCAGGCCTGGGCAAAAACGCTGCCATCACAACTCAAAACTTTCTAAAACCGAATGCTTTATGGCATTGGAGAAAGCACACATTGAATCTGTCATTCAAGATTTATCATCCACCTAACAACATGACACCTGCAGCTTTACCACTGTGGTGTCCGATCCCGTCAGATCTTGGAAGCTAAGCAGAGTTGAGTCTGGTTAGAATTTGGATCAGAGACCACCTGGGAACACCAGGTGCTGTAGGCTTGGGAGAAGGACCCGGCAACCCACTCCCAAAAAACAATCCACCACGGAAAACCCCATGAATACCAGAGAAGCACTGACAATAGTGTTTCACCTGTTGTACGCAGGATTGCTATGAGTCGGACACCTACTCTACAGCACCTAACAATAATCATGACAAAATTACCTAGAACTGAGGACCTCTTAGGTACCAGTTTTAAATAACTTTTCCTTTAAAATAAGTTTGTTTTAAAGAAACAGCTTTCGCGTTTAAGTTTAAAGCAATTGATATTCCAACATCAAAGCAAAAAATAAATATCCCTTAACGCCTAATATCTCAGTAAGCTTTAGTTGGTTTTCCTTGTCTACTACGACATGCTTCTGTGCTTAATGGTTGTATTTCCCAAGCCTTTTATTACAATGACAAAGATGACTTTATTCAGCTTTTGTGTCTTGAGGGGAACATCAAGTTCATTTGCTGGTGTCTGGAGAAGATGAGACCTCATTCTTTTAGTTTTTTTCTCTGCCCCAAAAGATCAGTCTATCCCCCTGTGCCTTCTTAAGCCCTTTCATGGAATCCCCGTGCGAGCACACAAGTGTTAGAACCTGTGTGGCGGCTCCGGCCTCGGGTTATTTAGCGCACATTGCAGAACCAACTTGTGTATTTTTCTTGTCCATGGGTCGTTTCATTGCCGCATACCTAGACCGCTGGAGGGAACTGGTACTCAGCGACGGTAATTCACTCTGTGCCATGGTTGCATTGTGTCTGTGCAGTCATTTAAAGGCTACTTTGACGTGAATGTCTATTTTATAAACTTCTCTTCGGCCACATCTGATTTGACTTATCTGTTGCTTGGTGTACTCAGCTTATCTTTGTTATTTGTCATTCATTCATTACAAATATGCTCATTAAAATATAGATTATGCATTTTTCAGCTGAGAAATTCTAAGAAACTTGCCGCATGACAGACCAGAGGACAAAGATACATACAAAAATGTAGGTCAATATGAGAGCAAGAAAAAAAATTTTTTTGAGACTGTGAATTTATTTCTATCAGAACTTACAGGTAGAGCAATGGAACTCTTTAAGAAGTTCAGAAGCAAAGAGAAAAATACATTGAGTTAAACACTGAGCCAGACTTTATGAGGAAAGTTTCCCTTTTTTATTTGCTCTTCAGAGCAAAGTAAAGCAAAGGGATGATTATTTTTAAAACTTTTATGACATAACCACCATCAATATTTTATTTCCTGTGTGCATGTGCACGCGCGCGCGCGCGCGCGCACACACACACACACAAGCACACACACGCACACACACATCATCTTTTGGTCTGACTTTTGTCTTAAGTCACCCTGGCAGTGTTCACAGCGCAAAGTCACTGCGTGATCGTTGAGGAAATTATGCGTAGAACTGTCCCAATTATTCCCTGTGTCTTTGTCTAAGTAAAAGACAATTCAGATAATTTAACTTTTTTTCACTAAATTGATGAACTTATACTTCTTTTATTGAAAAATAGCTCCTTATTTTAGTAAACTACCAATTGGCTCACACCACCCACGGTGCGCCTTGTGGAATGGACATGTGTTTGGAAGGAGCTGGTCAAGGGCAGGTTCTCTGCTTGCTCAGAGAGGAGTTCTGGGCTACATCCCGTGCTTGCTCCAGTTCCAGCTTCTGGGAAGCATGGTGGACCTTATATGGCTCATACAACCCTCTGTTACTTGGGATGCCTGCAGCCATAGCCCTGTGGCATCCGATCCCATCAGATATCGGAAGCAAAGCAGGGTCGGGCCTGGTTAGTACTTGGATGGGAGACCACCTGGAAACACCAGGTGCTGTAGGCTTGGGAGACAGACCAGCAACCCACTCCCAAAAATCAATCCACCACTGAAAACCCTATGAATAGAAGAGAAGCACTGGCAATAGTGTTTTCCCTGTTGTATGTAGGGTCGCTATGAGTCAGATACCGATTCGATGGCACCTAACAACAACATTCCTTGGGCAGGCCATGATTTTACTTGTATACATATCTACTCCAACTCATTTGTTGTTGTTAGGTGCTGTCGAGTCAGTATCCGACTCATAGCGACCCTCATAGGGTTTTCAATGGCAGATTGTTTCGGGATTGCCTTGGGAGTGGATTGCCAGGTCCTTCTCCCATTTTTGTGGTGCTGGGAATCGAACTCCGGACCTCAGAGACTGCAGCGCAGCGCTCTACCAACTGAGCTAAATCCCAGCCCCCAACTCATTTAAGTACCTTCTATTGAAGGCCTCAAACAAACCTAAAACGTCCTGCTAAGTTTTTTACCAACCTAACAAAAATCTTCTTCAGCAAGTTGACTTTGGTTCTTTGACTTGCAATTGTGATTCTATGTAGCACATTATTACAGAGGTTTCTAAAAGCATGTGGCTCTTTAGATAGAAAAATTCAAGCATGACAAGATAATTGGAATCATCCAAATTCATGTGGAATAAACTCTCAGAGGACTTATCATCTTTGTTATTAAATGTTCCTATGACCAAGCATAAAAGTATCTGGAAACTTATCTTTCACTTAAAAAAGGGAAGGGAGATTCCGAATCTTTGTGTGTTCCCATTGACATTAAGTATGCAAATCAACAGAAATATATATGATTTGAAAAATGCTTCTAGGCACTTATTTTCTACTCTACAAAACGCAAAATTTCAATTAGTATTGGCAAGGTCAAGATAGGCTGGTGAAGATAGAACTGAGAACCAAAACTGAAACTATTTCTATGTCTTTAGCCAAGAAAGTGGGGTTCATCTCCATTATTAAAGCGTTTGCCCCTAATAAGACTTCTGCCATTCTGAGTGTTTTTCTATTAAATCTATGTTTCTTTTGGTGTAAGACCAAGCACCCCTACCCCTAAGGTTCTTTTGGAATATGAGAATTTTATTAAGCACATTTGTTGTTGTTGTTGTTTTTGTTGGGTGCCATCGAGTCGGTATCTGACTCATAGCGACCCTCATAGGGTTTTCAATGGCTGACTGTTTCGGGTTTGCCTTGGGAGTGGATTGCCAGGCCCTTCTCCCATTTTTGTGGTGCTGGGAATTGAACTCAGGACCTCAGAGACTGCAGCGCAGCGCTCTTCCAACTGAGCTAAATCCCAGCCCCATTAAGCACGTACATTGTCTTAAGACAGGTTGGAAAACATCTGGAAAAAATAAAATGATTTGGTAAATGATTGCCGCACATTCTTTATTTTTCCTGCACAACAGAAGTGTTTAGTTATATATTTTTCATGGAAAATATGGCCCTTGAAAGTGTTGTAGGAATGGGCTTAAAAAGTGCCCTGTGCTGGTGTTTTAGTGAACTTAAAGTCTAAAGTTACAACTAAACAATAAATATTTCTAGTTTTTAAACATTTTATAACATACAAATTTCTAATTATTCCAAGGGCTGGGATTTACCTCAGTTGGTAGAGCGCTGCGCTGCAGTCTCTGAGGTCCTGAGTTCAATTCCCAGCACCACAAAATGGGAGAAGGACGTGGCAACCCACTCTCAAGGCAATCCCGAAACAGTCAGCCATTGAAAACCCTATGAGGGTCACTATGAGTTGGACTGGACTCGATGGCACCTAACAACAACAACAATCATTCCAACACTTTGGAATGTCTACATCCCTTTTGGGTGGTTTTCACAACCTTTGGTCTCTTCTCCCATTTTCTCTTCTGAAATATGTTTACTGTATCAACTTTAATTTTAAAAATGAACTATTACAAAGTCTCAGGGTCTGAGACGTGGGATACTCAGGCACTTGATTTCTCCTTCACATTTTCGACCATTCAGAACTATTTAGAACACAATGTAGCCTAGGGACTAAGGACAATGCTTGGCCCATAATTGTGCTTCTGGGGTCACCAGCCACGTGAACCTGGCTTAGGTAAGCACTACAGCATCCCATGTCCAGTATCGGCCTGGGGTCTATTTTGATCCCATGACGCCAGTTAAGGTTTCACACTGAGCCATAACAGCAGCCCTGGTTGACCCACCTGCCCTCAGGGAGCTTCCCTTTCCTTCCCTGCCTGTCAAGCTCTATGCTCCTCCTCGCTTTGGCTGGGAAGCCAGCCAAAGGGCAGGAGGCGCTCAGCACAGAGCCTAAGCATGGTTCCTTTTTAATACATGTTAGCTTTAAAATAATGACATTTTAACATGGTAATATTTTTCCCAATTAACTCCTAAACTATACTTAAAAGCTGAGTCATAGATTTTATGGCTGGGCACCTACCAGCTAATGCTTCCTTAGTTAACTGCCTCTTTCTCCCAAGCTGCCTTCAATCAGCAAAGCACCTCCTTGTTTGCACGTGTGTTTATCATCCCAAGTCTGTGCCGACCTGAAGTCCTGTCCCCTGATTTTCACCAAATCTGTTCCACCAATTTCATGGATACTACAAATTTCATTCCTGCTCCGTGAAATCTCCTCCTCCCCCCAAAAGTCTCAAAACCAAAAAGCAAAACCTCTTACTTGCTGACTGTTCTCTGATCGAACCGCTGTAATTTAGTTCTGCCCGTGTTTGTTTCACGGCTGGGATGTAGCTCAGTTGGTAGAGCGCTGCGCTGTAGTCTCTGAGGTCCCGAGTTCCATTCCCAGCACCGCAAAATGGGAGAAGGACCTGGCAATCCACTCCCAAGGCAATCCCGAAACAGTCAGCCATTGAAAACCCTATGAGGGTCGCTATGAGTCGAATACCGACTTGACGGCACCTAACAACAACAACAACAAATGTTTGTTTCATGGTGCTTACGCGTGTGTGATATTTACTTCCACGGGATTTTTTTGTCTAGTTTCCCCTCTTAATCTAGGGGAGCTTGGTCCATGCAGACCAGGTGCAGAGTGCCATTCTGGAGGTTAAGCCAAATGTCCTGTGGTCGGCCGATCCACCAGAGCAGCCTTGGGAACTGCAGGCACAACCACACCCCCTTTCTGAGCTTTAAGGACCCATCTGCACATACTTCATGCTTTTGGATCAATGTTGTAAAGCAGAGACCGATGCTTAGGAACAATCCATGTATTCTGCACTATATCATCCATAGCCACACATATAGTTTTATTATGAGGGAAGTTTTAGGACATTTCTCTTGCTTGTGAGCCACGGAGCCCACTGCAGTTACTGCAGGCACTGAGTGACCAGTGGTCGCTTGGATCCTTTTGTGTGGGAACCAAGGCACGCCAGACACAGGAGACGCAGCAGCTGAGCAGCCGGCCTCTGCCCTCTGTGTCACCCTCCCGCGGCCACTGTCCTTGCTCTCTTCCCCTCTCTCGGGCATTGGCTCCACCACCACAGCTTTTACCATATCATATCCTCAATTGTGGGAGAAGGACCTGGCAACCGCTCCCAAGGCAATCCCGAAACAGTCAGCCATTGAAAACCCTATGAGGGTCGCTGTGAGTCGGACACCGACTCAACGGCACCTAACAGCAACAACAACATCCTCAATTAGTCACTTAAAATCTTTTTTCAATTCCACCCATTTCTTTTTTACCCTGGCGAAATGATTTTTCAAAAGGAAACTGTTCTTTTACCATAAATGGAAACAATGCCGGAAGTTCGCCTCACAGAACAGGAAAGAGTCACGAGAGGGCAATGTAGGTGGATGTGAGCAGTGAGCAATGGTGGGCATGCCACGAAATGTCACGATGAAAGGTTGTACACGCACCAGAAAGGACTAATAAAATAAGGAAACTTAAAAATACACCAACGGGACACCAGAGCAGACCAACACACCACACCTCTGGCCGTGGCTCACCCCCACCTCCGTCCTGGTGGAGCACGGGGAGTTGAGAGAGTTTCTTCCCTTCCTCTCCTTCCCCCCAGCAGCGGGTTCCAGCCTTGGCTGCATGTTATAGAATCACCAGAGTGGTTAAGCCTGCAGTGGTAGCCCTGTGGCATCTGATCCCATCGGATCTGTGAAGCTAAGCAGGGTCGGGCCTGGTTAGTACTTGGATGAGAGACCACCTGGGAACACCACATACTGTAGGCTTGGGAGAAGGACCTGGCAACCTACTCCCAAAAATCAATTTGCTATTAAAAAAACCTTATGAACAGCAGAGAAGCACTGACAATAGTGTGTGTCTACAGTTGTAGCACTGTGGCATCCAATCCCATCAGATCTTGGAAGCTAAGTAGGGTCAGGTCTCGTTAATATTTGGATGGGAGACCCCCTGAGAACACCAGGTGCTGTAGGCTTGGGAGATGGACCTGGCAACCCACTCCCAAAAATCAATCCGCCATTGAAAACTCTATGAATAGCAGAGAAGCACTGATCATGGTGTTTTGCCTGTTGTACGCAGGGTCACTATGAGTCAGATACCAACTCAATGGCACCTAACAACAATACAGAGTGGTTAAAAGCCAAACGCCTGGACACCCCGGGATTACCTGTTCCACGGTGAGGTTGGGGCATCAGCATTTTCAAAGCTGCCTCTCCTCCAGGACCTTTCACAGTGAGGCCAAGGCTGAGCCCCGCTGCCTGAGAGCCTTCCTCCCCTATGACCTCTGCCTCGAACAAGCTCCAGAGAGGACTGGAGTCTGCAGATCACAAATAACAATAACAGCAAGGTGGGCCCCCTGTGCCCAAAGGCCGCACACCCCCAGAGGCCTCTGATTTCCTGTGGTTGGTGTGGGTGACGGTTTTAAGCACGTGGGGTGCTTCGGTCTCCCCACATACCGTTCATCGTTTTTCTGTCCCAGCTTGTTTCTTCTAGTGTCTGCCTCTTCCCTGAAGCGCCACCATTCTAACCTGTCTTGCAATAGTTTCATATGCGGGAACCCACGAGGTCCTGGTTTCCAGAGCAAATGCTGAGAGCGAGCACTGGGTTGGTGCCCTCGCCTGCTGGCTGCGCAGTCCTTAGTCCCTAGGCTACATCGTGTTATAAATGGTTCTGAATGGTCAACGCGGGAGGCGCGGTGCGGAGCCCTGTGCTCCCCAGCAGAGCTCCCTCTGAAGCAGCCCGGCCCTCACACGGGCGTCGACTGCTTTGCCCTGGACAGTAGTTCCCACGCCTGACAAATGGATCATCAGCCTCCCTGCAGGCCCTTGAGAGTTAGGGTCCTAGCCACCCAAATTCTAATTCAGTAAGTCTGAGGGCCAGATCTTGAGGGTTTACATTTTGTAACAGCTGCCAAGGACGGTTTAATAGTCAGTTTGGTTTGGGAACTACTGGGTTAAGGGATCGCCATGTTCTTTAACATTTTATGATTCTCTATCGACCTCTGCCATTGCGATATTAACCTCCCTTTCTGAAAGCAAAGACCACCGCTCCTATTTACTGGCATTTGTGGAAAACTATTTACAGGAAATATTAATCCGTGCCTGGATAACAGAAGGAAATGCTGAATATTAAATCCTGCTCTTGGATGTTAACAATGTGTTAGTAGATTAGAGACTGAGAGAGCCCGCTGTAAAAAGCATCTCATTTCTTCACCACGGAACTAACTTCATTGCAAAAATGACAGCTTTGTCTCAAGAAGCCGATTAACACTCCTTCAAGCAGTTTTTCCTTAACAAGGTTTGGGGCTCCAAGTCCACATGATGTGCTATATACAGTGACTTCTCAGTAAAAGCTACTGATTGACAAAGAGCCAGTAGAGGAAAGGAAGGGAGAGGCCAACACTCAGATTCATCAATTTCGTTAATTGTTAGCAGCCTGGGTAATCGTTTTGCTAAAAAGGTCAGAACTAATGGTTCCAATGAGGTTTTAATCCCAACGAAGGTTTCATTCATCCTGGCTGCCAGGGTATTTGATTAATCTACACTCGTATCTCCTCCCACCCAAAGTGAATAATAATTCTGTTTCTATACCATATGGTGGTAGAATAAAACAGGGCTTACAAATGTGGGCCGTAAGCCATTCATCATCCTCTTCGACTTCATTTGCGTTTCACAGAGTGTCAAGTGCAGGAAAATGAATATCTATTAATTAAACGTGTTGCCCATTCTGTGCCTACACATAAGTGGTACCCAACAAGTATTTGATACATGCGTCAAAGATACTTTCTGCTTCTTTACCCTCTGGATTCCCTTTTGCAACCACACCTAAGCCAGCTGCCGCAAGCCACCAGGTGGATTTGCATTACTGGTATAAGGGAGAAGGAGCCAGTGTTTGCCAGAAGTTGATCTTTGTCTCGGATGGATTAATCACAGCTGAGGTCAAGATGAATAAATCTATGTTCCAGAATGTCCTGGTTACAGTTGAAAACGAAAAGAAAACAAAGGAAGTTAGAAGGGAGAATGAGGAAGGAAGTAAAAGACTTTCCAAAAGAAAATACAGATGTTCTAAGTGGCTCATTGTTGTTATAATCTGACTTTGTAAAAAGTCCAGTTGGACTTAGGGATGCTTGGTCTTAATAACACACTGTTGCTTCAATTCTGAGATGTGAAAGAGACAGTGGTATCTAGGAGTCAGTCTTATTAAAAGTTATATTTATGTACCAAAAGGAAAAGCTACTTTAAATACTTTTTATCCATTTATCTATTATATACGCATATATGTGTACATATATTATACATATACAAACATTGCCACAGTACAGAAAGTTGCTATAACATTTGCTCTTTTCTATACAAAAAGTAGAAAATGCATGCAATAGTTCTGACAAGGTAAAAACAAAGTTCACTGCAGGAAAAGTTTCTATCTTAAACAGAACTGGAACCCAAGGATATATAGAAAAATGTTACCATAAAAAGACAAGTCAATGATAGAGAAGTCTTTGATGGGGGGAAGCATACAAGTGGGTAAGGGGGAACGTATATGAATAATGTACAACAAAATGCATATATGGAAATGTCACAATGAAAAGCATGTCAGAATGAATCACATTAAGGTGTACCTTAAAAATTTCCAATAAAAAAAAAGAAATGACTAAATATTTTCCTTTGAAATTTTCCATGCTATTTACTCTTCAAAATAAATTAGGACTGTGAATAACTATATATTTACAAAAGTCACTGGTTTAGGTAAAAACAGCTTAAATCAGTAGATGCTTGAGAATGCACTTAGAATATCTTGATAATATAGAAGATTCATTTCCAGTAGTATTTCGCTGAAGTGGTTACTTACACTATTGGAAATGGGGAAACTGTTGCCTATTAGGTCATTTCATTTGTATCTCTGACGACCCAGAGGCACGTGTGCGTATTAACCCTTCAAGAGCCTGCCCAGACTCGCTGTCCGCTGATTTCAATTGAGGGGAGGTAGAAAGTTTACTTGTCATAAAGCTTCTAGTCTGGGTGTCTAGATAGCAGGGTGATAAGCATCATATAAACACAGAGGGGTGGAATTCAAGTCACGGTTATCTGTGCCTCCTTTCATACACAGCATGTGTCACAGACGGATACCAGTGTCTCATTACATGACCACCCACAGAACATTACCCAATGTGACATTCTTCAGGGGAAATTAACAGAAATGTTTCACCACATGGGTCTCTTCCAAGATCGCTGATTCAATAATAGTCCTTAAAAGTGACCGGATGCCCATGGAAACTCTTTCTTCCGCTGTTCTGGCAGGGGGCGGGGCATAACAAATACCTCACATTCCAAATCTTCTTAAAGCAGAAGGATGCAGAAGGAAATGCACTTACACGCAGAAATACACACACACACACACACACACACACACACACACACACACACGGGCGGCAGTTTATCATGTAGTTGGAATTTCTGTTTCTCTAGGATTTTCGCATTGTAGATAGACAGCCATTCTTTCTGTACATTTTCCAGATTTTCATAGTGATTCTTGTATACAATCATAGCAAATGCTTGAGAATTTTTTTCTCCTGTAAAAGCACTTTAAAAATTCGAGAGGCTCATTGGATTTCATTGAATAATGAAACCCCTGACTAAAAGTACTGCAAAATAAAATTAGTATTAGGAATCTTTGCAGTCTGAATTTTTACTAAGCTAATTAGCTCAGTGGATAGAGTGCTGCGCTGCAGTCTCTGAGGTCCTGAGTTCAATTCCCAGCACCACAAAATGGGAGAAGGACGTGGCAACCCACTCCCAAGGCAATCCTGAAACAGTCAGCCATTGAAAACCCTATGAGGGTCACTATGAGTCAGATACCGACTTGACGGCACCTAACAACAACAACAATATTTCTTGAAAGGTCACCATATATGAAGAATATCTTTGAGTGCGTTTCAGAAGAGTTGTTTATTTTTTAAATGAGAAGCTGACATACATTCGGATGCATATTGCTTTTCTAGAGAAACCAAAGGGATCGGAGGGTTGAGGTCTTTGGGAACAGTTCATTGGAACATCCATGGCAGGCACAAAAGGCCACCCTCCACCTCATTTTGTTTTCACATAGACCACATATTTTACTGTGATCTGAGAAAGAAACTGTATGGCCAATTTTTTTTCTACCAGCAGGTACAGGATTTGGCAATCTGAAGGGATTAGGCAACAGTAAAGGACAGAGAATAATACGGATAGTTCTGTAAGGAAAGCAGGCCTAGGAGAAAAGAGGATTCCAAGCCAGGCGAGGTGGCGCATGCCTATAATCCCAGCTGGGGGGCAGGGAGGGGTAGAGGCAGAAGGATTGCAAGTTCGAGACCAGAGGCAGTCTGCATAACTTAGTGAGACCCTCTGAAAAAGTTAAAAAAAAAAAAATGGGCTGGGGGTGCAGCTCAGTGGTCCAGCCCTGGCAGAGCATGCAAGCGCAAGGCCCTGGGTTCAATCCCCAGTACCGCAAAGAAAAAAAAAAAAGAAAGAAAGAAAGAAAGAAAAGAGGATTCCAGAAGAGGAAGAAATTAAGGGCAGAACCAGCATTTGGGGATGTGAACCAGATGCAGTGCATGACTATTTCTTGAGAGCGTGTGTGTGTGTGTGTGTGTGTGTGCGCAGATGTGTGTGACTTTTGTGTGTGCTGGAAGACAGCACAGACTGAGCCCAGGCCTCCCTATTTACCAGATTCAGGAGAATCTCAGCTATTGCTACTTGAAAGAATTGGCAAAACAGGCTACACTGTCCAACCACACTGAGTTCAGTTACATTTACAGGATCTATGCAGAACTTAGGGGCTGGGATTTAGCTCAGTTGGTAGAGCGCTGCTCTGCAGTCTCTGAGGTCCCAAGTTCGATTCCCAGCACCGCAAAATGGGAGCAGGACATGGCAACCCACTCCCAAGGCAATCTCGAAACAATCAGCCATTGAAAACCCTATGAGGGTCGCTATGAGTCAGACTCACTCGACGGCACCTAACAACAACATGGAGAACTTGGAAGTCATTTGGTTGGATAAAAAGTTGAAATGCATTCTGTGTTCCTAATGTTGTTGTTATTGTTAGGTGCCGTTGAGTCGGTATCCGACTCATGGCGACCCTCGTAGGGTTTTCAATGGCTGACTGTTTCGGGATTGCCTTGGGAGTGGCTTGCCGGGTCCCTCTCCTTGTTCCTAATAAGCCTCCCTTGATGGCCTCCACATTGGGGCTATCACTTGTGTGCGTCATCAATTCGTGTTTCACTCAAAGAGAAAAGCGAAGGAGAAACAGCAACTACACAGACAATTTTAATTTCTCTTTGCTTTGGTGCTGTCAGTTGGCCAAAAAATAATCGGTAATGTCATGAAATAGCTTTCCAGTTCCTCAAAGTTGAACATTCCTCACGTTTTCTTTTTCATCTTAAAGCTAACCTTCAGGGTTAGGAGTTTGCTAGCAAGAAGCTACTCTGGCTGTTTTTCCAGAGGCGTTCTCTCCATGTGAGTTAAGTATTCTTCAGAAGAACAGGAGGTGCTGATCGAATAATTGTGTTTATTCTTCCCACTTCATGATTACTCTCTTATAAACATTGTTTTGCATTATTGGGCTCCACGTTCCTTTTTCTCATCTGATGTTTTACAAATATTTTTCTAATTGCCTGAGACAGTGTGGTCCAATAAAGTTAAATTGACTTTGGGTTGAACTTGTTTGTCTGATCTCCTGCCAGAGGTTACATTCACCCACTTGGACTGACTTTCACTCTCTCTCTCCGTCTTTGTCTCTTCTTTTCTCCCTTTTATGTTCTTTTCCACTCATTGTCCTTTTTTTCCCCTCTCTTGCCCTCCTAATATACAACCCCGAAATTAATTCTCAAGATTTCCATAAGCAGATACGATTTTGAAGTTCATCTCTCTGTTTAACTCTATCCATCTGTCCGTCTTTCATCTGAATACTTTAGTCACCTAAATCAACAGATCAGAATCCCAACCCAAGTCACTGAAGGAGACGCGCTAAATAAACGCTTAGAAAACAAGAGTTGCTTGCACTGACCCAGTTGTTTGACGTCTGGAAACACTTTACAAACAACCTCCAGGAAAATAACAAAGCAAACGGTGCTGGTCTACCGCAATGGAAGAGATAGGGTGTGTGATCGGTTAACTGCGCCCGCAAATAAACACGGCCGGGCAATCCAGCAGCAAAAACAGAAACCGCATTGCTGTCCTTCTCAGGCTGAAGGCTTTAGAGTAAACTTAAACCCTCGTATGTGTGACTTCTAGACTCTGAAGGGAAGGTTAAAAGCTTCAAGGCCTCTTCTCGGCTTTGCGTAGTAAGCTCCCGAGCTTCCCTTTAACCCCAAAGATCAACATTTGTTTTAACCTCTACCCACCTCGACCAAGCTGGGATTTAGCTCAGTGGGTAGAGCGCTGCGCTGCAGTCTCTGAGGCCCCGAGTTCAATTCCCAGCACCACAAAAATGGGAGAAGGGCCTGGCAATCCACTCCCAAGGCAATCCTGAAACACTCAGCCACTGAAAACCCTATGAGGTTCGCTATGAGTCGGATACCGACTCAACAGCACCTAACAACAACAACAACCTCTACCAATGCTAAGTCTTGGGAGTCCTCATCAGTGTAGTTCTCTCTGGCTGCCCTGGAGAAAAGGCTGACAGCATTGTGGCCCTTGTCACATTTGGGGCATTTATACCCGGCCTGGGCCACCGAAACAGTACCATGAGACGTGAACCATTTCTATGCGTTCAATTCATTTTCGCGTGGACTTACCATAGGAGTCTCTGGGGCATAGCTCGCTTTATTCTGTTAGGTTTGTTGTTGCTGTTGTTAGATGCTATCAAGTCGGGTCGACTCACAGTGACTCTCATCGGGTTTTCAATGGCTGATTGTTTCGGGATTGCCTCAGGAGCAGGCTGCCACGTCCTTCTCCCATGTTTGCAGTGCTGGGGATTGAACCTGCGACCTCAGGGACTACTGAGCAGCACTCTACCAATTGAGCTAAATCCAGCCCCTTCCGTTAGATTAAATGTTACTATGTACAGACTGTCTTTCCTCCTTCCAACATTGCTGAATTTTCAAAAATGTATAGGAAATGTATTTCTCAGATAAGTCAGATAATACAGGTATTGTATTATGTAAACTGTCTATTACTGTATAACAGATTACCCTCAAACTTACCAGCCTAACACATCAACATGTATTACCTCACTGCTTAGATGGGTCAGTAATTGGGTAGCTCTCTCTCATGGTTTTTCATGAAAGGGGCTGACCAGGGCTACGGGAATCCCCAGGCGTGGCAATGGCTAGAGGGTCCACTTTCAAGATGACATTTCTGCATAGCTATTGGAAGAAATTCTTAGTCCTCAGCCACAGGGAGCATTTTCACAACATGACTGTTTCCACGGTATGTCCCCAAATTGTCCCAGAGAAAGAAGGAGATCACAATATGTTTTCATAACCAAGTCCCAAATGACACATGGTAACTCCCAACATGTTATGTTTGTTAGAAGCAAGTCCACGTGCAGCCCACATTCAGGAATTAAGATTCCCCTTTCAAAGACAAGGGTCTCAAAGGGAAAAAATTGGGAAAAAATTTAAAACCACCAAAACTATAGATGTAGGTGTGTAAATTCCTTTGGGACAAGGTAAAGAAGCTCCTTTTGGGTCACTAAGTGGTAAGGCTTTTAGGTGTACTGAAAGAAAACTTCCACATAGCTGAAAATGTTGTTCCTCCTCTGTTTTTGTGTCCTGAGGCTCACCTGCCCTAGGGGGCAGAATGTTTATGCCCCATAGCCCTGGACGCTGTGCCATGCTGGTAGGAGAGGAGGAGGTGGGGCGGTGGGTGGGGTACAGCATGAGCTCTTCTCCCATCAGCTCTGAAAGTCTCTATTTCTCACTCCAAATGAACACACAATAAAAATATTCTTCCTGCTCTGCCGGTGTAACTGCAGGACGCACCCCCAGGTGGCCGTCACGCTCCACTGTCCTATCAGTTCCACTCCGGAGCTCCCGTGGTGCCGCAGCCCAGGGCTGCCTGAGGTCAGGGGCAGGGGTGGGCTCTGGGTTATTCCTTGAGCTCCCGGGGGCTCTGTCACAGGCACTGCTTCCTTAAAGACCTCTGAGACGGTATCAAAGAAACCAGGTAAGAGGCGACCTGCTGGTGGCCTTGTACATTATTGAAAATGTCCCACATATTTAACATCCACTGTACATCTATGCCCAGCGCTGGGCCAGATGCTGAAGGTACAAAACCTTCTGTCCTCAAAGAACTCACCGCACAGCGTGGGGAGCCAGGACCCACACACAGTTGGTGCCCACGACAGATGCACAGCTCAGAGAGCTCGGCAGAGAAAGAACGTGGGGGTGGGGAGCCCAAAACCTTCCCAGAGGAGATTTTATTGTTGTTGTTAGGTGCCGTCGAGTCGAGTCCGACTCATAGCGACCCTGTGTACAGCAGATCGAAACACTTGCCGATTCTGTGCCAGGCAAACGATCTTATTTATGTTTAAGCCCATTAGACTTACTCTTAAACAGCCAGTAAAGGGCATCCAAGCAGAGGTGCAGCCAGACAGAGCCCAAAAGGAGTTGAAGTGACTTCAGTGTACAGTGGGTATCACCAGCTTCAAAATCAGGTAATATCAGCTTCTAATAACTGGGGCTGGGCTGGGATTTAGCTCAGTTGTTTGAGCACCGCTCTGTAGTCTCTGAGGTGCCGAGTTCGATTCCCAGCACCTCAAAAATGGGAAAAGGACGAGGCAACCCACTCCAAAGGCAATCCTGAAAACAATCTGCCATTGAAAACCCTATGAGGGTCGCTATGAGTCGGACACAACTCGACAGCACCTAACAACAACAATAACTGGGGCTGGGAGTTAGCTCGGTTGGTAGAGTGCTGCGCTGCACTTTCAGAGGCCTTGGGTTCGATCCCCAGCACTGCAACAATCCAAGAAGGACCTGGCAGCCCGCTGCCGAAGCAATCCTGAAACAATCAGCCATTGGAAACCAAAGCAATCCTGAAACAATCAGCCATTGGAAACCCTATGAATAGTAGAGAAGCACTGACATAGTGCCAGGCACGATGTCGGGGAGGGTTTCATCTGCTGTCCACAGGGTCGCTATGAGTTGGACCTGACTCGATGGCACCTAACAACAATAATAACTGCTACCTTGGTTTTTTTTTTTTTTTTCTTTATTTCTATCTGTTGTTGTTGCTTGGTTTGGGTTTTTTATTTTGAGACAGAGCCTCATTGTGGAGCCCAGGCTGGCCTTGTCCTCGTGATCTCGAGGCTCCTGAGTGTTGGGATTACAGGCGTCAGCCCCACAACTCACTGTCATGGGTATTTGGGGATCTACTTGAGTGGAAGGAGAGAAAGGAAGGGTATTCATCCGGTGGTTTTCTATGAAGGCAAGGGTTAATCTCACTAATGCCAGTGAGGGAAATCCTTCTGAGGAAAATCCATCCAAATAAAAGGCGTGTTCATCCAAATGGTTATTTCTAAGATGCTTATTGAGGATCCCATCAGATCTCGGAAGCTAAGCAGGGTTGAGGCTGGTTAGTACTTGGATGAGAGACTGCCTCAGAAGACCACATGCTGTGGGCTTGAGAGAAGGACCTGGCAACCCCCTCCCAAAAATCAATCTGCCATTGAAAACCCCATGAACAGCAGAGAAGCACTGACAATAGTGTTTCCCCTGTTGTACAGAGGGTCGCTATGAGTCAGATACCGACTCGACGGCACCTAACAACAACAACAATAGGCTTGGGAGCTGGACCCGGCAACCCACTCCCAAAAATCAATCCGCCATTGAAAACCCTGTGAACAGCAGAGAAGCACTGACAATAGTGTTTTGACTGTTGTACACAGGGTCACTATGAGTCGGATACCAGCTTGACGGCACCTAACAACAACAACAACAAATTGAGGATTTTAGGGGTTTGGGATTTTTTTTCTGTGCTGAGGATTCAGTATAGGGTCTCACACATTCTAGAGTAGCGCTGTACCATTGAACTATATCCCCAGCCCCCAATTTATTTTTAAAGAAAGGTATCAACCCTTTATGTGGGATTCATTTGTTGGATTCTTAGTTTTTATATTTCAGGGTGAATTGCACCTGATTTAAATAAACTGAATGCCCCCAGTGAAATTCTTCATATTCTTCACAACAAGTAATATGGCACTTAAGCAAATGTATTTAGGAAAGAATTTTCTACTTATGGTTAATGACAATAGCTATACTGTGAGCCAAAATCCATGAAAACATGAGGCATAAACAAAATATGGGGGAAGACTTTAAGGTATGTAATTGGATTTCCCTAAGAATATTTTTCAAAGCCACTATCATTCCCATTTTTAAAAGAAATACTGTTAAAGAATTAGAGCCTTCTTTAAAAATTTTAATGCAATAAAGAACATTATAGGTGCTGGGATGTAGCTCAGTGGTATGGCACTTGCCTGGCATGTTCAAGGCTCTAGTTAGACCCCTAGCATGATTTAAAAAAAAAAAGCATTATTTATTTCTGTAATGCCTTCTTTTTATCAAATTGTTTTTATTATTCAATTAGAATAATTTCTTTAAAATGACTTTAGGCTAAAGAAAACATTTGAAGTAGGTTCCTGTCTTACTTGCAATCATCCTCCTTTGGATTGGAGTTATCTTCTATGTACACAGTCACATCCCTGAGGTTGTTGTTAGGTGCCATCAAGTTGGTATCTGACTCATAGCAACCCTATGTACAACAGGTGAAACACTATTGTCAGTGCTTCTCTGCTCTTCGTAAGGTTTTCAATCGCTGATTGTTTTTTGGGAGTGGGCTGCCGGATCCTTCTCCCAAGCCTACAGCACTTGATGTTCCCACGTGGTCTCCCATCCAAGTACTAACCAGGCCCGACCCTGCTTAGCTTCTGAGATCTGATGGAATCAGAAGCCACAGTGCTATGGCTGCAGGCATCCCCGAGGTTAGGAGCCAGTAAATTACGCCCCATGGGCAAATCCAACGCTTCACCTGTTTTTGTAGCCATGAGCTAAGAATTATTTTTTTATTTTCAAAATGCCTGAAAAATAAAGAAATAATATTTCATGACACATGAAAATTATCTGAAAACAAATTCCAGAGTCCATAAATAAATTTTTATTGAAGCACAGTCACACTCATTATTTTACATTTTGTCTGTGGCTGCTTTGTGTTAAAACAACTGAGTTGAGTTGTTGGGAAAGAGATCATGTGGCCTGTAAAGCCTAAAATATTTACAGCCTGGCCCTTTGCAGAGTTTGCTGACCCTCGACTTAGGCATTAGGTTGAAATGCATTTCCACAGAATTACATTGTATAGTCCTTCCACTTAATATTTCCATCTAGGCAAGTCAATTGTTCACAGTGTTGCCCTTCTTCCTAGCTTTAAAGAACAGAGAACTGAAAATATAGAAATGAAGTTTGTTGGATCAAACTTTTTAGTTTACTTTTTACTATCCAGTGGGACTTTCTGCTGCGGTGGCCCTATGGCATCCGATCCTGTCAGATCTCAGAAGCTAAGCAGGGTCGGGCCTGGTTAGTACTTGGATGGGAGACTGCCTCAGAAGACCACATGCTGTAGGCTTGGAAGAAGGACCTGGCAACCCCCTCCCAAAAATCAATCTGCCATTGAAAACTCTATGAACAGCAGAGAAGCACTGACAATAGTGTTTCCCCTGTTGTACAGAGGGTCGCTATGAGTCAGATCCAACTCAAAGGCACCTAACAACAACAAAGTGGGACTTTAACCACTGGGTTTCTGCACGGTGTTTTCTGTGACGTGGCAGGATGGCGGAAGTATGTGCCTGTGCACTGTGCCACGGGCCACGGCTCAGCCCACTTGAATATAAACATGGAGGGCTCCAGTGCTGTGCATACCTCCGTAGTCGGAGATCCTGTAGCGCAGTGGATGAGGTATAACGTGAATTGTTATGGCATCGCTGGCCCCACAGAGAGCTCTATGCACTTACACATCTGTGTTGGCAACGAGAAAGGATAATTGTTCTGCTCTCAGTCGGTGTTTATGAATCAGAAGAACAGAAAAGCAACAGAATAAACAAGATGTCATGTTCCTACAAATCCTGAAGAGGGTAAAATCGTCTGGCTGGTACTGTCTGTGTACCGCAGCCAGTTAGGAGGGAGCCTGCTTAGGTCCCTCGCCCTGGGTCTTCGAAGGTTTGGAAAAAGCTTATTTGAAGTTTTACACAAAATCTAGACCTACCCAAAGCAGTCCAGATCTAGTCGGTGGGTCTTTCTATTGTTAGCCTATTTGTCTTTGAGAACCCCTGAGGTCTGAAATTTAGAATACCTACAGCACACACCACAGGCTCTTTCGGAAACGCACTCGCTGAGGACCCCAGAGCAGGCTGCGTGGTCCTCAAGGTGCTGGACATTCTGGGTCAGGGAGTCCTTTGCCCAAGAGCCCACCAAGGGCAGGGTCATCACTAGCTGAGAACCAGGACTGAGAAAAATTATTGCTGAAAAATTGTAAATCCCATCATATAAACAAAGGAGCTCCAAGGAGCATTGGCCATTAGGGCAAAACTAGATTTAAATAAACTTAGAATCTGAGTTTTAGGGACATAATTACTTTAATAATGGTCCTTTTGCCTGTTCACCGTAGCTGACTTGGAACCTTTTTTTTTTTTTTTTTTTTTTTTTTTTTTTTTTTTTTTTTTTTTTTTTTTTTTTTTTTTTTTTTTTTTTTTTTTTTTTTTTTTTTTTTTTTTTTTTTTTTTTTTTTTTTTTTTTTTTTTTTTTTTTTTTTTTTTTTTTTTTTTTTTTTTTTTTTTTTTTTTTTTTTTTT
>VMDO01026411.1:0-26767 GCA_007922755.1 Pedetes capensis | reverse complement strand
CTGCACAGTGGTGAGGGGAGCCAATCAAAATTATGGTGGTTGAGGCTGGTCAAGCTGGCCGGGGGCCATCTTTGCTCACTCGATGGGAGGGGCTGTTTTGAGTGAGTGAGATGAGCCCTGGGGTCAACTAGGGGTCAGCCCCTCAAGCTGTCATGAGGGACCCTAGCTGGGAAATATTATTTTAAAAATCCCCAACACATAGTATATGCTTCCATCCAGCCTGGGCATGCATGCATCATTCCCCATACTGCCACTGCTGCTGAGGAAACATCCACTGCACTCGACATCTCCAGTGTCACCATTCTGACTGCCAGAGTGGATGCACAGTGAATACCCCATACCCACTGCTGTGGACAGTAAACCCATCTGGGTTGATGGAATACCCCCTTCTCCACATGGCCCACAGAAACAAAAGGGAACTCTATACAGTCACATACACCACATCAAAGCCATCAATTATAGAAGAAAAAGCTATAGGGACACTGCACTACAACACCAAATTGGAAACATAGCCAATGGAGCCTACCAACCCAACACTGTAAGACATATTTTCAGAAGAAAACCATTTACTATGAAAGCCACCTTATAAAAGTAGTAGAGAAAACTGATCCACAAAATGTGCAAATCTCAATGCAGGAAAAAAGGTACAGAAAAAGTAACATGACATCTCCAAAGGAACACAGTAACTCTAAAATCAGTCCCCAAAGGATACTGATGAAATGTCTGAAAAGGATTCAAAAGATCACTTCTAAGGAAACACAATGAGATACAAGAGAATAAAAACAAAAAAATTAGGAAAATAATTCATGACATAAATTCATGGTATGATTGAGAAATTGAGTGAAGAGACAGATATCATGGAAAAAATCAAATGAAAATCTTAGAACTGAAGAGCTCAGTAAATCAAATAAAAATACAGCTGAAAGCCTCAAAAACAGAATAATGAGAGACACAATTTGAAGTCAGGCTTTTTAAAAATATCCCAGTCAGACAAACCAAAAAAGAAAAATAAACTTAAAAGAATCAAGGCAGCCTCCAAGACATACAGACACCAATAAACAAACAATTTTCAAATTTTATTGGCCCCTGAAGGTGGAAAAAAAGGAAAAGGCATAGAAAACTTATTCAATAAAGTAAGAACTAAAGCCCCCAATCTTGAGAAGAATAAGAACTTTCAGGAACAAGAGATCCATAGAAAACCAAACAGACATACACAGTACCATGTACTGAGGATGTTGTCCTTTCAATATGTTTTTGACACCTTTGTCAAGAATCAGTTCACTCGTGATGCATGCCTTTATTTCTGGGATCTCTATTCTGTTTTATTGGTCTATGTGCCTGTTTTAATGCCAGTATCATACTATTTTAGTTACGTTTTGTTGTTGTTAGGTGCCGTCGAGTCAGTATCCGACTCATAGTGACCCTCATAGGGTTTTCAATGGCTGACTGTTTGGGGATTGCCTTGGGAGTGGATTGCCAGGCCCTTCTCCCATTTTTGCGGTGCTGGGAATTGAACTCGGGTCCTCAGAGACTGCAGCACAGCGCTCTACCAACTGAGCTAAATCCCAGCCCCATTTTGGTTACTACAGCTCTGTAATATGTCTTAAAATTAGATATCATGATGCCTTCACCTTTGTTCTTTTCATTCATGATTTCTGCAGCTATTCATAGTCTTTTGTGCTTTCATATGAATTTTAGGGTTGTTTTTGCACCTCTATAAAAATGTCATTGAAATTTTGATAGGAATTACATTCAATATGTTGATCACTTTGAGAATGGACATTTTAACAATACTAATTCTTCCAATCGATGAACATGGTATAGATCTTTCCATTTGTGTGTGTGTGTCCTCTTAAATTTCTTTCATTACAGTTTTGTAATTTTAATTATGGAAGTCTTTCACTTTCTTGCTCACATATATCCCTAGGTATTTTATTATTTTGGGTTATTGTTAATGAGATCACTTTCATACTTTTTCTCAGCAAGTTCATTACTGGTCTGTAGTAAAGCTACTGATCTTTCTATGTTGATTTTGTGTCATGAAATTACACTGAACTTGTTTATCAGTTTTAATAGTCTTTTGGTGGAGTCTAGTTTTTTTTCTGCACAGAATCTTATCATCTGCATGCAGATAATTTGACTCCCTTCCTACTTGTATGCCCTTTAGTTATTTTCTCATGGCTAATTGCTCTGGCTAAAACTTCCAGTACTTGATGTAATAAAAGCAGTGAGAGTGGACATTCTTGTATGGTTCTAGATCATAAAGGAAAAGATTTCTGCTTTTCCCCACTCAATATGATGGTGGCTGTAGGATTTTGATATATAGCCCTTAGTATATTTTCTTTCTTTTTTTTTTTTTTTCAGTACTGGGGGTTGAACCCAGGGCCTCACGCCTGCATGCTCTGCAAGAGCTGGACCACTGAGCTGCACCTCAGCCCATTTTTTTTACTTTTTTTTTGAGACAGGGTCTTGCTAAGTTACGCAGACTGCCTCTGGTCTCGAACTTGCGATCCTCCCGCCTCTGCCTCCCGAGCCGCTGGGATTACAGGCGTGCGCCACCACGCCCGGCCAGCCCTTATTAGTATATTTTCTATGTCTAGTTTGTTCATGGTTTTTATCATGAAAGATATTGAATTTTATTGAATACTTATTCTGCATGTATTTAAGTGATCATGATTTTTAACCTTGTGTCGATGTGATCTGTTTATTGATTTGTATGTTAAAATATCCTGTATCCCTAAGATAAGTCCCCTTGGTCAAGATGAATGATCTTTTTGATATGCTCTTGAATTTGGTTTGCTAGAGTTTTGTTGTGAACTTTTGCCCTTATTGCCATCATGGGTATTGATCTATACTTTTCTCTTTGGTTGTGTTTTTGTCTGGGTTTGGTATAAGAAGAATGCTGGCCTCATAGAAGATTTGGAAGAGTTTCTTCAATTTCAATATTGTGAAATAGTTTGTGAAGAATTGATGCTAATTCTGCAAAAGTTTTATAGAATTAAGTGATGAAGCCATCTATTCTAGGGCTTTTCTTTCTTGGGAGACTTTTTTATTACTGATTCAATATCAATCCTCATTATTGGTCTGCTTAGGTTTTCTGTATTTCATGGCTCAATTTTGGTAGATAATATGATCATAAATATTTCCATTCCTTCTATGTTTTGAATTTGTTCATAATGGCCCCTAATAATCCTTTGCATTTCTATGGTATCAGTTGTAATGTCTCTCATCTGCGATTTTATTTACTTTGATCTTCCAAACATCAAAAAGAGAATGAGAACTTAAAGACTCGTCTTATGAACCAGGATTACTGACACCAAAGATAATTATGAACAATACAAGGAAAATTGCAGGCCAGTATGTCTGATGAACACACAGATGCAGAAATCCTCAACAAAATACTAGCACAGTAAATTCAACAGCACACTAAATGAATCATTTACCATGATCAAGTGGGATTCCACACATGCAATCAAGGATGATTCCACATATACAAAACAATAAATGTGATAAACCATATTAACTAAATGAAGCATAAAAATTCATGTATTTCATTAGATGGAGAAAGAGCATTTTGTAAAGTCTAACATCTTTTCACAATTAAAACTATAGATGGAAACTATCTCAATATATTAGAAATCATATATAACAAGTCCATAGCTAATATCATACTCAATGGAGAAAAGCTAAAAGTTCTTCCTTTGATATCTAGAACAAGGATGTCCAATCTCACTACTTCTACTCAACATAGTACTAGAAATACTAGCAATAGTAATTAAACAAGAAAAAGAAATAAAAGGCTTCAAGTGGCATTAGTGTGGGATTATACAGGGAAAATACTAAATAATGCAAGAAATATCAAACGAAGATGGAAAGAATGCAGAGTCATTACACCAAAAACAGTTGGTGGATAACCAACCATTTCAAGAGATTGCATATGATCAGGAACCAATGGTACCAAAGGAAAAAGTAGAAGCTGCCTTGAAGGCACTGGCGAAACACAAGGCTCCAGGAATTGCTGGAATACCAATTGAGATGTTTCAACGAACAGATGCAGCACTGGACATGCTCACTTGTTTATGCTAAGATATTTGGAAAATAGCTACCTGGTCAACTGACTGGAAGAGATCTATATTTGTGCCTATTCCCAAAAAAGAGTATCCAACTGAATGAGGAAATTATCAAACAATATCATTAATATCTCACACTAGTGAAATTTTGCTAAAGATCACTCAAAGCAACTGTATCAATATATGGACAGAGAAATGCCAGAAAATCAAGCCAGATTCAGAAAAGGGTATGGAACCAGGGATATTAGTGCTGATGTCAGATGAATATTAGCTGAAAGCAGAGACTACTTGAATATGTAAAAGCATTTGCCTGTGTGGATTATAACAAATTATGGATAACACTGCAAAGAACAGGAATACCAGAACACTTAATTGTACTCATGAAAAAGCTGTACATGGACCAGGAGGTAGTTGTTCAAATACAACAAGGAAACACTTTCTGGTTTAAAATCAAGAAAGGTAAATGTCAGCACTGTATCCTTTCACCATACCTCTTCGATCTCTATGGTAAGCAAATAATCCAAGAAGCTGGGCTTTATGAAGAAGAACATGGCATCAGGATTGGAGGAAGACTCATTAACAACTTCTATATGCAGATGACACAACATTGCTTGCTGAAAGTGAAGAAGATTTGAAGAATTTAATGATGATCAAAGAACACAGTCTTCAGTATGGACTGCTCCTCAATATCAACAAAACAAAAATCCTTACTAGTGGGTCAGTAAGCAACTTCATGATAAATGAAGAAAAAATTGAAGTTGTCTAATGTAGGGCACTGCCTAGAAAGGCAGCTCGCCCCAGGGCCAATCCAGGCCCCTTGGAGGTCTGAGGCTTGTTCCCTAGGTAATAACCTTTGCCCTATATCCGGGAACTCCTGGTCATTGAGCTTCCAAAGATGGCGCTGGTGTCCAATCCCTTTCCTCAGACCCCTTGACATCGAATGGCTGTTTCTAAACCACCGAATGGCTCCTGATTGGACCTTTCAGGAACCAACCCCTATTGGCCACTTTTACAAACCCAAATTTGCATTTCCTCCCTGATTGGCCAAGACCCGTATGGGGTGACTGCCTCTGATTTGTCCCTGGCTAGCCCCTGATGAGGATATAAGGGCAGTACATGGAGCAGTCAGGGCCCATTCCACCAACCAGGACAGATGAAGCAATAAAGAGCTATTTGAGCAGAGCACTTGGAGTTGGCATCTTCACTGGGAAGAAAGAAGCAAGGAGCTGCTGTGGGCATAAACCTCTGAGCTGTCCCAAGGGACTGGCAGAGTAGCTGTGGGCATAAGCCTCCTCTCCAGATGATGCAGTTCTCCGATGCTCGGCCCCCCTCACCAGATGGCGGGTCTTCGGTGGCTGGTTCCCGCTCACGGCCAGAGCGAGTCCAGCGGCAGGGTGATGCCCCACAGTCTAAGATTTTGCTTTACTTGATTCTACAACCAACAAACAGGGAAGCAGCAGTCAGGAAATCAAAGACACGTTGCATTGGGAAAAGCTGTTGCAAAAGATCTCTTTAAAGTATTGAAAGATGTCACAATGAAGACAAAACTATGCCTGACTCATGCCAAGGTATTTTCAGTTATATCATAGGCTTATGAAAGCTAGACATCAAATAAGGGAGACAGGAGAAGAATTGATGTTTTTGGATTATGGTGCTTGATATGAATACTGAATATAATATGGACTGCCAAAGAACCAACAGATCCATCATAGAAATAAAACCAGAGTGCTCCTTTGAACATGTTGTCAGGAGGGACCAATCCCTGGGGAAGGACATCATTTCTGACAGAGTGGTGGGTCAATGAAAAAAAGGAAGACCATCAATTACATGGATTGATACAGTGGCTGTAACAATGGGCTTAAACAGAAAAATGATCATTTGCCTGGCACAGAGTCAGGGCATGTTTCATTCTTTTGTACACAGGGTAACTATGAATCAGACCCAACTCGAAGGCACCTAACAAGAAACAGGAAAGGAAGTGGTGAGGTTGTCTCTGTTTTCTGATGACATGACCTTATACACAGAAAATCCTAAAACTTATGCCCAAAATCTGTTAGAATCAATAAGGGAATTAAATATGTTTGCATGATACCAAATCATCATAAAAATCAGTTCCATATCTATACACTATTGATGAGTATCGTAAAAATTAATACAGAAATAATATCTGTAATACTAAAAAGAACAAAATATTTAGGAATGTAACCAAGGAAGCAAAAGATCTATATATTGAAAACAATAACGCACTGTAGAAATTGAAGGTGATATAAATAAATGGTAAGGTATCCCATGTTTATGGACTTGAAGAATTAATATTGTTAAATGTCCTATTACTAAAGTGAAATATAGATTCAAAACAATTCCTATCAAAATCTCCCTGGCTTTTTTTCATACAAACAGGAAAAAAATCCAAAAATTCATATGGAACCACAAAAGATTATAAGTAGCCAAAACAATCAAGAAAAATAGGCTGTAAGCATCACACCACCTGACATCAAAATATACTACAAAGCTAAAGTAAGGAAAACAGCAGGGTATTGGCATAAAAGTAGACTCAAAGACAGTGGAAAATAATAGAGAGCCCAGAAGTCAACCCAAACATATTCAATCAACCAATCTTTGATTAAGATGCCATAAATACCAATGGGGGGAGGATGATGCTTTACCAAATATTACTGGGAAAAATGGAAAATCCCATGCAAAAGAATAGTATTACATATGTTGTCCTTATGGCAAAATCAGGATGTGCATATATAGATAGATATAGAAGGACCTGGCAGGGAGAAGGACCTGGCAATCCACTCCCAAGGCAATCCTGAAACAATCAGCCATTGAAAACCCTATGAGGGTCGCTATGAGTTGGACACTGACTCGAGGGCACCTAACAACAATAACATAGTAAAAAACAACAAAAAAAGACATGCTAGTAGAAGGGAGACCATTGGTGGGGAAGGATAGGATGGGGAAGGGGGTCATAAGAGGGTAAAATGGAAGTGAATGTAAGCAACATACAGAAATGCCTATATGGAAATTTCATAATGAGATCCATTAAGTTGTACATTGAGTTACCAAAATTTTTTTAAAAATTAATTTGGACCAATATCCTATACAATATACCAAAATCAACTCAATGGGTCAAGGCATTAAACATAAGAGTTGAAACTTTGAAACTTGTAAAAGAAAACATGGAAAAATATCCATGACACTGGCCTTAGCAATGATTTTTTTATTTGACCCCAAAAGCACAAACAACAAAAACAAAAGCAAACAAGCGCAATTATATCAAACTGAAAAGCTTCTGCACAATAAAGGACACAATCAACAAAATGAAAGGAATGAGGAAAATATTTGCAAACTGTGTAGGTGATAAAGGGTTAATCCACAAGACATATAAGGAACTCCTAAAACTCAATAGCAAAACAAAAACAAAAAATATCAAATAACTCAGTTTAAAATATGCAAAGAATATGAGTAGGTTCCAAAGAAATATATAAATGGCCAATGGGTATATGAAAACTTGCTTAACATCACTAATCATAAGGGAAATTCAAATTAAAACCACAATGAGATATAGCTACACACCTGTTAGAATGCATACTATGTTTTTTAAAAAAGATAGTGAATGCCTGGTCATGATGTAGAGAAAAGGGAGCTCTGTACACTGCTGTTGGAAATGTAAATTGGTATATTCATTATAGAAAACAGTATGGGGTTTCCTCAAAAGATTAATAGAACTGCCATATGATTCAGCAATTCCAAAGGAATTAAGGAATTAAAATCAAGATCTTGAAGAGATTCCTCCCATGTTCACTACAGCAATATTCACGATAGCCAAGATACAAAAATAACTTAATTGTCCATTGATGGATGATAGATAAGAAAATATATCTCTGTACCTATATAATATTATTAAGTTTTTAAAAAGAAGAAAATTCTGCCATTTATGACATCATGGATAGACCTGTAGGACATGATGCTAAGTGAAATAAATCAGACCACAGCATGATAAATACTGCAGTATCTCACTTATACATGGAATCGAAAGCTCATAGAAGCAGAGAGTACAATGGTGGTTGCCAGGCTCTGGGGGAAAGGGAGAAATGAGATGATGGTCAAAGGTTGCAAAGTTTCAGTGATAGAAGATGGGTAAGTTCTGAAGAGCTATTAATGATACTGAGATATAATAAGGACTATATATTTGATCTTTGCCCCCAGAACCTGAGCAGTAGCCATGCTTTTATTCTAACAATTGGCCTTTGCCCTTAGTTCCTGACATGGAGTTCCTAATCCTCTGGATTTTACTGGGTGATAGACATGTCATTTTTTCTAATGAAGTGTCCTCACACTAGATGGGAGCTAGTTGCCAGAAAGACCAAACTGTAATTAGAAGCTTAGAATATTCAAGTCTATTCCTTCTTATCCTCTGGGAAGGGGAGGGGATAGGAAATTGAATAAATAATCAATCAAGCCTATGTAGTGAAGCCTCTATAAAATTATTTCAGAACTCATATTTTTAGGGTGCTTCCAGATTAGTGAATACATTGATGTGCCAGGACAGTAACACAACCAACTTCACAGGGATAGAATTTCCTGCACTTGGGACTACTCCACCTCACCTATGCATCTCTTCATCTGACTATTCATTGGTATCCTTTATCACATTATTTATTAATATAATAAACTGGTAAATGTACATAATCATTTCCTTCAGTTTTGTGAGTCACTCTAATAAATTCATCTGAGAAAAAGGTCATGAGAATACCAACTGACAGTTGGTAGGTCAGAAAACCAAAACTATCTGGAGTTGTGACTGGTACCAAAAGAGGGGAGCAGTTGTGAGGGATTGAGTATTTTAACCTGTGAGATATGACTCTAACTCCAGGTACAGAATATCAGAATTAAATTGAATTACAGAATACCTTTTTAGTGTCCACTGGAGAAATGCTTGTTGTGGGGGGAAAAATCCCAAACATTTTAGCCACAAAATATTTTGTGTTGTGTAGAGTGGAGTAAGAGTAGGAAAACCACTTTTTTCCTGTCTAATAGACTACTATAAAACATAATATCTATAGATAACTTAAACTTTGCTGAGATGGTAGATCTTACGCTAAATGTCTTTACCAGACAAAAATAATAATAAATGAGATGGAAGAATACATTAGGAGATGAATGCATTTATGGCCTTAATGATAGTGTATAAATTAAATTGTTATTGTTGGGTGGTATTGGGTCATATCTGACTTATTGCGACCCTCAGAGGGTTTCCAATGGCTGATTGTTTTGGTATTGTTTTGGGAGTGGGCTGCCATGCACTTCTCCTGTATTTTGAGGTGCTGGGGATTGAACCCAGGGCCTTAGACAGTGCAGAGCAGCACTCTACCGAATAAGCTAAACCCCATCCCAATTCATAGAGCTATTTACATGTCAATCATCTCAGCAAGGTATTTTAAAATTAAAATGAAATTATGAGGGCATTACTAACAACCTTACTGATGTGATCCTGCAAGCTATGCCACTGGTATTACAGGGTCATCCATGGTGGACAAGTTTCAGTTGGGCTTTTAGACTAAGACAGACTAGGGAGAAGGAACTAGCCATCCACTCCCCAAACAATTAGTCATTGAAATTCCTATGAATATCAGAGAAACACTGTCAGATACACTGCCAGAAAATGACTCCCCTAGGGTGGAAGGGACTCAAACGACTGGGGAAGAACTGCCAACTCAAAGTAGAGTCAAACTCAAAGACTGGAATAGAGTAAAACCACTGGGACCACCTGTTGCTGCTGTGGGGCATGACTCAAAATGAGAAAAAAAAAACTGTAAACATCCTTTAACTGCAATGTAGAATGTACGTTGTATGACTCTAAGAAAATGAGAAATCATCAAAAGTGATATGGAGCACATAAACATAGACATTCTAGACAACAGTGAGCTATAATGAACTGTTACTGGCCATTTTGAATTATAGAACCATATAGGCTACTATGCTGAAAATGGAAATTTCAAAGAGAAATGGGATTGCATTGATTATCATAAAAGAATTCTGAAGATCTGTCCTGAAGTACAATACTGTCAGTGATAGGATGATATCCATGCCTACAAGGAAGGCCAGTTAATATGATTATTATTCAAATTTAGCAACAACCATGAAGGTCACAAATGAAGAAAATGATTTTTACAAACTACTACGGTTTGAAATTGATCAAACATGCAATCGAGGATGCAGATAATTACTAGTGATGTAATGTAAAAGATGGAAACAAGATGGCTCAGTAGTTGGAAAATATGGCCTTGGTGACAGAAACAATGCTGGAGATAACATGATAAAATTTTGTCATACCAATGACTTTTTCATTGCAATTACATTTTTTCACCAACATACATGGCAACTGTTGTCGATGTTAGATGCTGTGAAGTTGGGTCCAACTCATAGCAACCCTATGTTAAACAGAATGAAACACTCCCCAACTGTGCCAGGCACATGATCTTATTTGTGTTTCAGCCTATTGTTGCATTGTTGCAGCCACTATGTCTATCCAACTAGCTGAGGGTTTTCCTTTTTGTCATTGACCTGCCGGTCTCCCAAACATGATGTCCTTCTCCAGGGATTGGTACCTCCTGACAACATGTCCAAAATATATAAGACACAGGCTAGCCATCCTTGCTCCCAAGGAGCATTCTGGTTGCATTTCTTCTAGGATAGATCTATTGGTTCTTTTGGCAGTCCATGTTATATTCAATATTCATATCAAGCACCATAACTCAAAAGCACCAATTCTCCTCCTGTCTCCCTTTTCCAATGTCCAGCTTTCACAACCACATAATGAGACTGAAAATGCCATGGCCTCAGTCAGGTGCACCTTTATCCTCAATGTGACATCTTCACTTTTCAACACTGTAAAGAGGTCTTTTGCAACAGCTTTTCCTAATGCAATGTGTCTTTGATTTCTTAACTGCTGCTTCCATGGGTGTTGATTGTAGAACTAAGTAAAGCAAAATCTTGGATAACCTCAATCTTTTCTCCATTTGTTATGAAATTGCTTAGTGACCCACTTTTAAGGATTTTTATTTTGTTGATGTTGAGGTGCAATCATTCTGAAGGCTGTATTCTATGATGTTCATCAATAAATGTTTCAAATGATCTCCACTTTCAGCAACAAAGTTGTGTCATCTGCATAGTACACGTTGTTAATGAATCTTCCTCCAATCATGGTACCACATTCTTCTTCATAAAGCCCAGCTTCTCAGATTATCTGCTCAGCATAGGCAACGATGAGGTACCCTCAAAGGATAAAGCCCTGATGCACACCTTTCTCAACTTTAAACCAAGCAGTGTTTCCTTATTCTGTTCAAATGACTGCTTCTAGTCCATGTACAGCTTTGTCATGAGTACAATTAAGTATTCTGGTATTCTCATTCCTTGCAGTGTTATCCATAATGTGTTATGATCCACACAATAAAATGCCTTTGCATAGTCTATAAAACACAGGCATTTTATGGTATTCTCTGCTTTTGGCTAATATCAGCAATGATGTCCTATACACATGGAATTCACCAGATGGAATATACAGGAACCAAATTAACAAAATTTTTGGAAAGAAATTATTGAAAAGTTCAATATCAGAAGTTAGACTAAAACTAGTTGCTGATTGTGGATCAGATCAATGAACTGCTTGTATGCAGGTTCAAAGTAAAAATTAAGAAAATTAGAACAATTGTACAAAAGCCAAAGTATGACCTTGAGTATATCTCATCTGAGTTCAGAGATCATCTCAAGAACAGATATGCATTAGACTAATGATCAAAGACGAGATGAGTTGTGGCATGACATAAAAGACATCATTCATGAAGAAAGCAAAAGATTATTGAAAAAACAGGAAAAAAAGAAAAGACTAAATTGCATGTCAAAAAAGACTTTGAAACTTGCCCTTAAATATTGAGCAGCTAAAGAAAAATGAAAGGGCTGAGATTTAGCTCAGTTGGTAGAGCACTGCGCTGCAGTCTCTGAGGTCCCAAGTTCAATTCCCAGCACCACAAAAATGGGAGAAGGGCCTGGCAATCCACTCCCAAGGCAATCCTGAAACAGTCAGCCATTGAAAACCCTGTGAGGGTCGCTATGAGTCGGATACCAACTCGACGACACCTAACAACAACAACAATAACAAAGTAAAATGAAGACATGACAAAGTTAAAGAACTAAACAGATTTTAAAAAGCAGCTTGAGAAGGCAAAACCACATATTATAATGATGTGTGAAGAGATGGAGGTAGAAAGCTAAAAGGGAAGAACACAATCTAGTTTCCTCAAGCTTACGGAATTGAAAAAAAAAATTCAAGCCTCAAGTGGCAACACTGGGGGATTCTACAGGGAAAATATTAAGTGATGCAGGAAACATCAAAAGAAGATGCAAGGGATATACAGACTCATTATACCAAAAACAACTGGTGGATGATCAACCATTTCAAAGGATTGCATAAGATCATGAACCAACACTACTAAGGAAGATGTGGAAGCTGCCTTAAAGGCACTGGCAAAAGACAAGGCTACAGAAATTGATGGACTATCAGTTGAGATCTTTCAAGAAACAGATGCAGCACTGGAAGTGCTCACTTGCCTATGCCAAGAGATTTGGAAAACAACTACCTGGCCAACTGATGGGATGAGATCTGTATTTATGCGTATTCCCAAGGAGATCCAACTGAAATTATCAAACAATATCATTAATCTCAAACACAAGTAAAATTTTGCTAAAGATCATTGAAACTGAAAAGCAACTATAGCAGTATGTTGACAAGAAACTGCCAGAAAATCAACCCAGATTGATAAGAGGGTGTGGAATCAGGGACATCAATACTGATGTCAGATGGGTATTAGCCAAAAGCAGAGACTACCACAAAAATGTCTATGTTGTATTGACTATACAAAGGCATTTGTGTGGATCACAAGAAATTATGGATAACATTGTGAAGAATGACAATACCAGAACACTCAATTATAAGGCATTTGTACATGGACCAGTAGGCAGTTATTCAGACATAAGAAATGTTCCTTGTTTTAAAGGTAGAAAGGTATGAGACAGGGCTGTATCCTTTCACCATACTTTGTCAACTTCTGTGCTGAGCAAATAATCCGAGAAGCTGGGCTTTATGAAGAGGAATGTGATACCATGATTGGAGGAAGATTCATTAACAACTTGTGTTAGGCAGATGATACAACTTTGTTGCTGAAAGTGAAGATGATTTGAAAGATTTATTAATGAAGATCAAAGAATACATCTTCAATATGGATTGCACCTCAATATCAACAAAACAAAAATCCTTACAAGTGCGTCAGTAAGCCACTTCATGACAAATGGAGAAAAGATCGAGGTTATCCAAGATTTTGCTTTGCTTGGTTCAACAATCAACACCCATGGAAGCAACAGTCAAGAAATCAAAAGACACATTGCGTTGGGGAAAGCTGTTGCAAAAGACCTCCTTAAAAAGGTGTTGAAAAGTAAAGATACCACATTGAAGATGATTTGCCTAACTTGTGCTATGATATTTTCAGTCATATCATGTTGGGGTTTTTTAAAATCTACCCCATAACTAGGGTCCCTCATACTAGCATGAGTGACTGACCTCTAGGTGACCCCAGGGGCACATCCCACTCACTTACTCACTCCTACCCCTGCCATTGAGTGAGCAAAGATGGCCCCTGACCTGCCTCAACTACCTCAATTCTGATTGGCTATGCTTAGCATCTCAGTTAAACAGCCCCTACCTGGCAGGCATGACAGTTCACCTGCTGTACCTGTCAGGAATGTGCCCTGATTGACTAACCCCAGGACACTCTCCCCTCCGGGACCCTATATAAGCAGGGCTCCCGGACCCCCTTCACCCCTTCTTCTCTCATCATCCCTCAGCTGCTACCTGGGCCCCATCACCTTGATCCAGCGCTCCCCAATCTCCAAGCAAGCCTACGCATCAAGACCAGGGGCCCCAAAGCGCCGAAGGCTACAAGCAAGCCACGAAGAGCCTCCCAATTCCTCCCATCCTTGGGAAGGAGGGAGGCAGAGAAGGCGAGCTACAAGAGTCAAGACCACCAGACCTCCAGCCCAGTGGAACACCAACTGCTTGTAGCTGTGCCTTTAAGGCTGAGCTGTTCCACCAGGCTTAGAGCTAACACTTGAGCACTTGACAGGGGCTGCTTGCTGGTTTTCCCCCATTTGGGGAGCAACCCAATAAACTTTCCCTCTCCTGTTTCCCATAGAAGGTGTCCCGAGGTCCCTCTTTGGCGCCTCCGGCCACTACACCAACTCAGTCCAGTGGGTCCCAAATACCTACTTGGTGTCAGGGCAAGGCTCTGACCTCTGCCAGGCCTGAGCCAAACCCCAACATGTTGACACCCAACGTGGGGCTCCTTATTCATTTTTAGGAGCACCCCAAAATTTTTTAGGGCCTCCTAGCCCTTAACTAGGGACTCCTGAGTTTCCCTGAGAGCTCCAGGGGGCTCCCGAGAACCCTAGATCCCTGAGACCTAGGATGACGTATCGGGGACAGTCGCCGGACAGGAGTACATCAGGCCTGTCCACTGCAACCAGGACTGGGTAAGGCTGTTGTCCTTTTGGGGCAATGAGGATCTGTGTCTGTCATGTTTAAGTGTGGCCCCATCCCTGCTTGTTTATCTAAGTGTAAGGACGCATAGGGGGAACTAACATCTACCTCTATCATCAGCATCACCCCCATTGTCTGGGTTTGTTGTCTATTGTCTGTCTGTGGGAGAGGAGTGCCCCCTTACCCATACCTCACTTTCCATCCCTAGAGCAGGATCCTTAAATCTAGGACCCTCCCTGTAATGGTTGCACCAGGTAAAAATTCTTACCCCAATTTTGTGTTTGACTGCCCCCAATAAGCCTGAACAGGAAGGTCCCACAGAAGCACAGTCTTCCGTTCGGGGACCATTAGCCCAATGGAAGTTTCATATTTCCATTTCGGGGCCGTGAGTCCCACGGAAGCCTCCTTGCTTCCATTCGGGGACGGCAGGATCCCTGGATCCTCTGGGATAAGTGAGCTCACTCAATAAAGGCCTCACGGCAGCTTCAGAGCTTCCATTCCAGGGCAGAAAGAGGGTCCCCCATAAGCTTCACTGCCTCCGTTTGGGGACCAAAAAAAAACCAGGGCCTTGTGACATAATTTAAAATGTAAAAGGGATTTCTAAAGGAAAGTTAGACTGCCGGAGTCTAGAGGGAGGCAACGAGATCAACTAACCCCGCCCAGAAACGGATTTATTGTACACCCAGGCCTAAAGGCACCTAAAGGGTGATCAAGCCGTGCGAGGTTAGCTTGTCCTCACCTCAGACTCACAGCGGCTAATAAGAGAAACCCCAAAGGACCTAGGCACATTTAAAGGGACAAAGATTTTTCGGTTAATGGACGAACAGACACAATTAAAAGAATTAGGACAGACAAACGGACACCGACATTTAACGTATATTGGACAACGATTTGGCTTAATGGACATGCAGATACTTATAATCGGATAATCTTAATATTTCAAGATGGGGAATAAATTATTTAACTGTTATAGAAACAAAGAGGAGGTTGACCCTAGAATAGAGTCCTTCCAACAGATACTTAAAAGCAGGACTAAGGACATTCCCACCCAGGACATCTCCCATTTCTGGGCCAAAGCCGTGAGGCTTTACCTAGAAAAAAAACGGACATTTTAGAAAACCCCGAGACCTGAGTAGCCTTCAGCTACACAGTTGCAGCTAATAATGGGGTGAGAAATAAACAGACGAAGCCCTATTTTAATAACATCTTAAAGGAGCTACAGAAGGGACCTCTAAAACCATCAGGAGTAGGGGAAGGCCAATGACCTATGTCCGTTGTGCTGTTTGGAGAGGGGCTTCCGTTTAGAGCCAGACCCAGAAAGGAGGGACTTCCATTGGAAGTTGGACCTCAGAGGGAGGAGCCATTAACGGAAGTTGGACCCCAAGCATTAATGGAAAGGGCATTGCCCCTACGGGAAATGTTCCACCCGGAAGTTGGACCCCGAAGGGAGGGACTTCCACAGGGTGCCGGACCCAGATAGGAGGGGCTTCCACTGGAAGCCGGACCCAGAAGGGAGGGGCCCCTGTTGGGAGTCTCACCTAAAGGGCTGGGGATACCCCCAGAAGTCCATTCACCACTGGGACTATACCTGAAGCTGTCCTGCCATGGGATAGGACGGGGTTTACACCCAGCTGTCAGCCACCAACCTGGTTATTAGGAGCCGTGCCCCTCAGCCCCCATTCTGGACCCAATAAAATACCCAGCCTACCCACTCAACCTTGTCCCTACACCAGAGAGGGAGAGTAAAGACCTCAAAGACCTCTGAACAGCCATCCGGGAGGATGGCCCTCATTCTGCATGGACACAGGCTCTCAACACTCTGGAGACAAAGATTAATACCCTGTAGGACTGGGAGGATATAGCAAAAGTGGTCCTTCCAGGTCCTATGTCCATGCAGTGGGAAGCCTTCTACACGGATGAGTGCCAACAACAGGCCATCCAAAATCAAAATAATGGCAACCCTGTAGGTCTTGATTGCTTGTTGGGGCAAGGGCCAAATTTTGGCACAGACCTGCAACAGGCAATGGGGCCTGTGGACAGCTTTGAACAGGTCCGAGCCTGCATAAGGTGGGCCTGGGATAGGCTTCCACGTGGCGTGGTGGGACAGCTCCCAACTTGGTTGCCTTATGGCAACGGGCTGACGGGCTGTTCCCAGATTTCATTGACAGGGTGTCACAAAACATGGAGCACAGGATGGAGGGGACAGATGTGGAGTCAAAGCAGGTGATGCTGGGGACCCTCGTGTGGGATGGCAGGCAGGCGTGCCAACATCTACGTAATAGCAAGGTGAGCAACTGGATAATCCACCCAAGATGTAGGCACTTCAGGTCAGTCCACCACCCTGTTGGCCCAGACAATCAGGGACTCAAACAATGAATTGCTGCAATCGAATAGGGACATAATAAGAATGTTAAGCAACACCTTGTCCAAAAATATAATGGCTCTCCGAAAATAGGCCAATGCCCCAAGCAACACACAATGTTATCAGTGTGGCAGCACAGGGCATTGGAAGTTAAACTGGCCCCGGGGAGGGATGACCAACAAAACCAACCGACAAATGTCTACCTGTCCCAGGGGCAGAAAGGGACAACATTGGGTGGGGGATTCCCCTGATAAAACTCTGCTTTTCCCACCCAATGGTCCCTGCAAATTCTGCAACACTGGCAAACACTGGCTCAAAGATTGTCCCATGAAGCAGCAGTTAAACTAGGGTTGGAGCAGCTCCTAGCCCCTCTTAAAAGGGAGACAACATCGTCTGAGCCCTCAACTGCTGTGTATTGGGCAATCCCTATAGACAGAACAGGTTTCCCTCCCACGAAATCACTCAAGATAGGGGACAGATTATTCAAATTTACCATCAATACGGGGACCCAAAAGACCGTCCTAAAGAGGGAGGAAGTCACCCAAAATTGGAAATTGGTTAAGGGACCCCCTCTAGAGGGACTAGCAGAAGTCACCTGCTGCTCTTTTAGAACTGAGCAGGAGTTTGACCGGGCCGACCTAAAAGGACATCACCACGGGAGGTTCCAACCTCTGGTCTCCGATGGAGTACCATACAATTTGTTGGGACGGGACCTCCTAGGGGAAATGGGTGTAATTACTGCAACAGATGGAATAATTTACATTGATAATAATCAGGAACCCAAATATTACCCCTGTCCTTCTCAAACCCTCAAATCAAGCAACAATCATGTGGTTCCCTAGTTACATCAATCCTTCCCAAGGAAGTCCCCCAGATACCTCTCATGCATGCTTTATTTATACAAGGTAGAATAAATATAAAAAGAAAAGAGGTATCGAGGCTATGGCAAACAATAAGGGGATTAGGTCCACATATGCTAAATAAAGATATGAGAGATCCCCAGACTTGGGAAGAGTTAATAACAATTACAAAAACACCATATCAAGGAAAGCCACTAAGATCTTACATAAGTAGACTTAGAATACTAAAATAAACCACCAAAAATTAAAAAAATGGACTACCAACACAACTAATGCCTCAATGATCAACAAATTGACCCCAATAACCAGCAGGACCACCCTTTAGTGTAGATGCCACTGGCTGATACAGCACCCCTCGCCTAGACTGGATCTCAGATGAACTAGTCTGGGTGGACCAATGGCCACTAAAGAGGGAGGAACTGATGGCATTGAAAGGCCTGATGAAAGAACAACTAACAGAAGGCCATATACGGAAATCCCATAGCCCATGGAACACTCTAGTGTTCCTACATAAAAAGAAAACTGGAAAATGGAGGCTTCTGCAAGATCTAAGACAGGTGAACAAGACCTTAAGACCGTGGGGGTGCCCGCAAAGAGGGTTACCATTGCTGTCAGCCATACCCATGGGCTATTCCATTCTGGTGGAGGATCTTAAGGATTGCTTCTATTCAGTCCCCTTACACCCGGAGGACTGTAAGAGGTTTGCGTTCACAGTCCCTAACTTTAACAATGAGGGGCTGGTGGAACACTATGAGTGGCTACGTCTCCCCCAGGGTATGGCCAACAGCCCAGTGATTTGTCACAAAGCTGTGGCCACTGCCCTGAGACCAATCAGGGGCGAGGGCATCCAACTATATCACTATGTGGATGACCTACTCATAGCCTCTCCCAATACAGATGCCCTGCCAGAACTGGAAAAAAGGCTAATAGAATGCCTCAAGAATGCTTCCTTCTTGATCTCCAGAGAAAAAGTCCAGAGGATGTTGCCCATAAACTTCCTTGGATCAACGATTACCCTCAAAGGTGTAAGACCTCAAAAGCCCCAAATAATGCCCCCAGAACATCTAATGTTAAACAGCCTCCAGGAATTTTGTGGGCATGTCAACTGGCTCCAGCAATGGCTGAAGATTCCAACATCTGACCTTCAGCCATTGTTCGATTTGTTAAAAGGTGATAAGAGCCCAACATCACCACGGACTCTTATACTGGAGGCGAAATTGGCCGTATCCAAACTGCAAGAGGACATAAATAATTCTGAACTTAACAGGCACAATCCAAAAGAAAAATTATATGTCCTCTTGTTTAACACCACGCCCACAATTGTAGGAGCGATTTACCAAAACAAGGGGCCCACTGAGTGGTTACATACATCAATAGGAAGCAGCCCATGTTACCTAGATGAGATCCAGGCTATGGCAAAGATGGTAAAACAGGCCAGACTTAGATGCTTGCAGGTCTTTGGAACGGAGCCAGATGAGATAGTTATGCCATACCCGTTAGCGGATGTAGATTGGCTGCTACGGGAACATTCCTCGGGCTTGTCTCAACTTCCCAGGACAGACAGGTTGCCATTATCCAAAAACTCGTTGGATTGCCTCCTTTAAGAACCTGCCTTGGATTCCTCCAAAGATATTCGTAAAAGTGCCTTTGGAGGATGCCAAAGTAGTGTTCACAGACGGGGGGTGGGTACGGAGAGGCCATCGCAGTATATTACCCGGAGCTAGACACAATATTGTGTCAGCAGCTGATTCCATTACCAGAGAGGTCCATCCAGTTTAAGGAATTATATGCTGCTACGTGGGCCATAGAAAATGTGAGTAAGCCCTTTAACCTCTATACAGACAGTTTATACGTAGCCAATTTGCTACCATGGCTGGGACGTTCCTATGTCCGCCTCTATAGCAACCCTTTATCACTATTGATGGTAAAGGTGTCAACACTACTGGCTACACACTCACAACCCATTTTCTTGGAGCACATACACAGCCATAAGCCACTGCCAGGTTTTTTAGCAAAAGGAAACGCTCAGGCAGACTTACTAGCCTCAAATTCAGATCCAGTACAAATAGGCGTGGCTAACCCTCAGGACCTTCATAAACTGACACACGTGAATGTCGGAGGGCTCAAAAAACTGTATCTGGATGTACCTCCATGGCAATTGAAGCAAATCTTCCATAGATGGTCCCAATGTGCGACTTTAATTCACACTCCACCGTTGCAGTCTATGGGAGTAAATCCAAGGGGGCTCAAATCCAGTTGCCTCTGGCAAATAGATGTTTTCCACTATAGCCCATTTGGCAAACTAAAGTACGTATTTGTTACAATTGACACATTGTCCAAATACGTTTGGGCTACTTGCCAGACAGGGGAGTCCACTAAGAAATTAATAAACCACCTTTTGTTTGCTTTGCTATCACGGGACTCCCCAAAGCAATCAAAATGGATAATGGTCCCACTTTTACCAACCAAGTGTTCAAAACCTTTTGTGCCCTGTGGAACATTGAGTACACAACTGGGATTCCATATAACCCCCAAGGCCAAGCCATAGTGGAAAGAACCAACGTGATACTCCAGGCACAATTGAAAAAAGAAAAGGGGAGGGGAGTATCCACCATCAGTTATGTTAGCAAAGGTCCTGCTAACATTGAATATTCTGGTCATCCCAAAAGACCAGAAGGAAAGCAGGATAAAGAGGCACTGGGGTCAACTTCCTCATCCCCCAGAGACTTGGGTACAATGGAAGGATCCAATGACAGCCCAGTGGAGAGGCCTAGATCTGTTGCTGTCCGAAACAAGGGACACAGCTTGTGTGTTTCCAGGGGAAGAAAAGGAACCACGCTGGGTACCAGCTAGAAACATGGCACAGGCCACAGATAAAGAAATGCAAGAGGGAAAAAATAATACCTGTTTCTTCTCCCCACAGCCATGCTCCAAACATTCACATGCAGACTGACGGTCTGGATTCAAAGGCTCGAGGGTCATAAGTGTAAATAGTAGTTTAAGACTGTTAAGTTATGTTTATTATTATTGTAGATATATATATATATATATAGAGAGAGATATATATATATATATACACACACACACACATATATATATAGAGAGAGAGATCTATAGATATAGATATAGATATAGACACACACACTTTGGTATTGTTCTAATTGTTTATGTTTAAAATGATAAACTTAAAGAAATGTATTATACTTGTGATATTATACATGGTAATAGTAATCTGTATAAGAAAAGATCCAGATGGGATAGACCCCATAACAGCCTTGAGAAATAATATTACTAGTGATACCACTAACAGCCCTAAATTTATAACAGCAAGAAAAATATCAATGACTACTCCAACTAATGCTCCCCGGACCAAGATTGAAATTAATAATACAAAAGACCCACTAATGATACCTGTAACAACTCACTAACTCCAACATCAAATTCTCATGATAAAATAACAAATAAAACCCAGCAATTGCCTAGGTCCAAGAGATTTTCATAGCAATGGAACTTTCCATTTATCTACTCCAATTACAAACCAAAACCAAAACCTACGCAAATTGGACAAAAGAAAGAGGAGAAAACAAGGAAGGAAATGGATTCAACAAAATTAAATGGTAAATATGTAAGAGCATAAACATTAGTTAATGGGACAGTCATCTTTGTGGAGGCAGATAAGAACGAGGAAGATGATGAGGGCATCACCCCAATCATACTAACTGATGAGGAAATAGATGAAATATACAGTCCAAATACAGAATCAATAACAAAAAAGATAAAGGAACTAATAAAAGAGTCAATCCTATTATATTGGCTGAAGAGGAAGTGATTCCATTATACAATAAGAAGGCAAGAGACAGATTTAGAGAAATAACTAGACAAATATTTGAATGATTAGGAATCAAATAATCAAAAGGGAAAGAGAAAATGCCCAAAATAGAACAAAAGGGAGAAAAGGTAAAAAGAACACCTCCTATGCTACAGTCAGATGGCCCACAGATCACCAACCTCCCCTCTGATGGCTCAGGGAAACCTCCAGAAGATAAAACGTGAAGATTGGAAGGGCCAAAAGAGGGGAAGGAAGATGATGAAGCTGGGTCAACACAATACCAGTATTGGGCATTTGTCCCTAGCCCTCCAATAAACAGGGTCATATCTTGGAATGACTTGCCGGGTTTAGTGTATGGTAAAGATACAGAATGGTTACCAGGTCCATATGAATTCAAAGGTCCCATGGTAAAATCTGAAGAAGGGAAGTCCATTGAAAATTATAAGGTTGGGGTAGAAGGTGTTCCAGTCTGTATAGGAGAAGGGCTACACTGCCTCAAGCTTGGATACCAACACTGGCCTACAACAGATGGTCGTGAAAGCTGAACAGTGAATAAGGAAACAAGAGAATAATTCATGCTTTTGAAATATGGTGCTGGAGATAAATATTGAATATACCATGGACTGCCAAAACAAGTAATATATCTGTCCTAGAAGTAGTGCAACCAGAGTTCTTCTTGGAAGCAAGAATCGTTAGACTGCATCTTATTTATTTTGGACATGTCAGGAGTGTCCAATCCCTGTAGAGGAAATCATATTTGGGAGAGTGGCAGGTCAATGAAAAAAAAGAAGAGTCTCTACTAGATGGATTGATACAGTGGCTGAAAAAATGGGCTTAAACATAAAAAAGATCATGTGTATGGTAAAGTGTTGGGAACCATTTTGTGCTGTTGTAGATAGGGTTGCTATGAGTTGGATCTGATTCAATGGCACCTACCAACAACATATAAAAGAATACTGTGAACAATTATACAACATAAATTAGATAATCTAGATGAAATGGATAGATTCATAGACACATAAACTAACCAATTTGATGCAAGAAGAAACACAAACTCTAATTAGATATATAACAGTTAAATAAAATCAATCAGTAACCAAAAACCTCCCAACAAAAGAAGTCCTGGGTCAGACGGCCTCACTGGTGAATTTTACCAAACATTTATTTATTTATTTATTTTAATTTTTTTATTTTATTTTAAATTTTCTGGTACTTAGAGGTTGAACCGAGGGCTCCGCACATACTTCTGCAGGTGCTCTACTACTGTGCAACATCCCCATTTATTATTATTATTTTTTATTCTGAATCACGGTCTCATTGAGTTATGCAGGCTGCCTCTGGCCTTGAACTCGCAGTACTCTTGCCTCTGCTTCCCAAGTCCCTGGGATTATAGGAATGTACCACAATACCCATCTAGTTTTACCAAATATATTAAAAAAAAAGAATTGATACTGTGCACACTGGCTTGGGAGGCAAAGCCAGGAAGATCACAAGTTCGAGGCCAGAGATAGCCTGCATAATTTAGCAAGACCCTCTCTCAAAAAAATAAAATATGGGCTATGCAGCCCAGTGGTAGAGCACTTGTACAGTATGTGTGAGGCCCTGTTTTCAACTCTTAAATATTATTTTAAAAATACAAACACATTTGAAGGTATTCCAGTAATTAGAAGGTGTGACACTTTCTAACCATTCCATGAAAGTAGCCTTAGACTGACACTAAAGCCAGACAAAAATATAACAAGAAAACTATAGATCAACATCACTTATGAATATGGACACAAAAATTCTCAAAAATAGCTATCAAACTGGATACAGCAGCAAATTAAAATATTACACTCCACAACCAACTCAGATTTATCCCAGAAATACAAATTGAATTCAAAATGTAGAAAACAATAGATCACATTCATAAAATAAAGGAAGAAAAATCACATGATCTTATAAACTGATACAGAAAATAAAATTTTCATAAAATCCAGTTACTTACCATAAAAATAAACCAATTATGAATGCAAGGCAACTTCTTCAACATAACAGACATTTATCAAAAACCTGTAGCTAACAACATATTAAAGGATGAAAGATTTTCCTCCTATGATCAGAAATAAGATGAGCATGCCACTTTTACCACATTGATTCAAAATTTTACTGGAAATTCTAGCCATATAATTAGGCAAGAAAAAAGGAAAAAATGCATGTAAACTGCAAAGAAAGAAGTAAAACTATCTCTATTCATTGATAACAGGTTCCTATATAACAAAAGCCTGCAGCCGTGCCACTATGGCATCCGACCTCATCAGATCCAGGAAACTAAGCTGGTTAGTACTTGGATGGGAGACTGCCTGGGAACACCAAGTGCTGTAGGCTTGGGAGAAGGATCTGGCAACCCACTTGCAAAACATAATCTGCCACTGAAAACCCTATGGATACCAGAGAAGCACTAACAATACTGTCTCATCTGTTGTATATAGGATTGCTATGAGTTGGACACAGACTCAATGGCACCTAACAACAACATACAAAGAAAATCCCAAGAATTCACAAGAAAACAACTTGAGTTAATAAAGTAATTTACCCATATTGCAGGACACAAATGTTTTTGTACATATGCAATGGGTAACCTGAAAAGGAAATCAAGATAGAAACTCCATTTACAATAACATCTGAACACTAAAACTTTTTTAAATTAATTTGCTCGCCAGGCACAGTGGCACACGCCTATAATCCCAGCAACTTGGGAGGCAGAGGCAGGAGAATCAAAAGTTTGGGACCAAAGGCAGTCTGCATAATTTAGCAAGACTCTGTCTCAGAAAGAAAAAAAAAAAAATATATATATATATATATATATATAGGCTGAGGGTGCAGCTCACTAAGTAGTACAGCACTTGCAAAGCATGTAAGCAAGAGGCCCTGGGTTCAATCCCCATTACAAAAAAAAGAAAGAAAAAAACAAAGAAATTAATTTGATCATGGAAATGCAAGAATTTCACAGGAAAATATTGTAAAAATGAACTTTAAAAATCCTAAATAAATGTGCCCTACTGTGTTTATGGAAAATCATATTTTAATATGGCAATTTTCCCCCACTGATCTATAAATTCATGGAAGCCCTATCAAAATCATGAGTGCCAGAGTTTTTTTGGTTTGAGGGTTTTTTTTTCCTGTGGAGATAGGATCTCGATACATAGCACCCACTCATCTTAAACTCATGATTCCTCTGTTTCAGCCCACCGAATGCTGAGATTATAGGTGTGTGACAAGCCCAGCACAAGTACCATTTTCATATGGAATAGTATATCCTCAAATTCATACACAATTTTCACTGTCCCCAAATAACCAAAACAATCTTGAGAAAGAAAAAGTAAAGTTGGAGGCCTCAGACTTCTCAATCTCAAAACTTATTATGGAGATACAACAATCAAAACAATATAGCCCTGGCCATACACACCAATGGAGATTTGAAAGCCCATACACACATACAGTATGGAAAATTCACTTTTGTGAATAGTACCAAGACCATTCAATAGGAAAAGAGTAATCTTTAAAAAAGTAATGCGGGTAAAACAATATAAACATGTAAAAGGGTGAATTTGGACCTTTATACAATATACAGAAATTAACTCCAAATATAGAATTAAAACTATAAAACTCATAGAAGAAACCACAGAGATAAAGCTTCATGAGCTTGGATTTGGAATGACTTCTCAGATATGACATGAATAGCATATGCTTCAAAAGAGAAAAATAAATCAAAATTTAATTCTTGTATATCAAGGCACACTATTGAAAATGTGAAATGACACCCACAGAATGGGAGAAAATACTTTTGAGTAATATATTTGATAAAGTTCCAGTGTCTAGAATATATAATGAAATTAATTTTACAACTCAAAAATAACCCAGTTAGAATACTTGAAGACAGACTCCATGGTGCACACCTTTACAACAACTCCGGATGCTGACACAGGAGGATTGCAATTGCAAGGCCAGAAGCAGCCTGCACAACTTAACAAGACATTGTTGCAAAATAAAAGATAAAAAAGGAGCTGGGATTTTGTGTCAATGGTAGAGCAATTGCCTAGCATGTGCAATGCCTTGGTTTCAATGCCTGAGTACTACAAAAAACAAAACAAAACAAAATGAAAAACCGAAACAAAAACTTGAAAAGATATTGCTCCACAAAAATATATTTCTCTGAAAAAAAAATGGCCAAATAAGCATATGAAAACCCCCACCATTAGTCATTAGGGGAGTTCAAATCAAAACCACAATGAGGTTTCATTTCCCATCCATTAGGATGTTAATAATATTAATAATTAACAGAATATGATAAATGTTGGTGAGAATTTAGAGAAACTGTAGCATTGCTGGTGGTAATGTAAAATGGTGCAGCCTCTGTGGAAAGCAATTTGGCTCTTCCTCAATAACTTAACAAAAAATTACCACATAACACAGAATTATCATCATATGACCTCAATATACTTTGGATATTAACATTTCATGGGGTATGGGATTATGGGAAAATGTCTAAAAAAATCCATGGTGAGAAACACCAGGTATTGTAATTTCAATGTCTTTCTCAATTGGACCATTTGAACAACAAACAATGTTTTCCCATAAGTTCTGATAATTATTAGCCATTACTGTTTCTTTGGGTGATATGGCTTTTAAAATATCTTGGTTTAGTTCAGTTGGTAGAGTGCTGCTCTGCACTTTCTGAGGACCTAGTTTCAATGCCCAGCACCGCAAATATGGAGAGGGTACAGTAGTAGACCTCCAAAACAATCAGCCATTGAAAACCCTATGAGCGTGGTTGCTATGAGTCACACTCAACTTGACAGCACCTAACAACATCAAATTTTTGGAGGTACTGGTGCTGATTGATTTGCAAGAGCTATTTTATAATATATTAAGTATATTGACAATTTATTATATTGTCATAAGTCACTTTTTATGCAGGAAAATCTCTTATTTTCTTTTATATTTGTCCCTTATATTGTCATACATAAGATTTTACCATGCTAATATTATTTAACTTTTTTATACAAA
>VMDO01026410.1:0-20883 GCA_007922755.1 Pedetes capensis | reverse complement strand
GATCCTCTTCACTTTCCTGCGTTATGCAGATGACACCACTTTGCTTGCTGAAAATGAAGAGGATTTAAAACATTTACTGATGAAGATCAAAGATCATAGCCTTCAATATGGGTTACGACTCATAATGATAGCTAGCCTTTAATATCCATTAACCTAAAAATGTGCATAATAATGAAAAACTCTTTTGAAATTAATGACACCTTAAAATAAAAGTACCTTTTATTCAACCCCATCTACCATTATTACATTTATATTTGTTGATGGAAAAAGAGTCCATGACCCATGTTGTGGGTTTCCCAGGAGGATAGAAGGTACCCTAACATGGCAGATCCCTGGGGCACATCTAGCCCACTTGGAAGACCGGAGTGTGTCCTCCAAGACAGCTGACCCTTACCCTACATCCGGGCCACTTGCCCCCATTCAACCCTATGGGGCAAGATGGTGACAGGTCACCTTTGCCCCACATCTGAGTACCTCACTCTTTCCCCTTCCCATAAAGTGAGCCAAGATGGTTCTGGCTAGCTCAGGTTTCCTTGAGGCCTGATTGGCTGAGCCCCATCTGCCTCCTCATTGGCCCAGCCCTTGCCTTCACACCACCCACGAGCCCTCCCCTGATTGACCAGCTGTCATTCCTTGACTATTGGATGACAGTTGGCTTAAGGGGATATAAACCCTGCCCCTAGAGCCTAACAGCCCATTCTGACCACCATCCAGGAGCGGCACCTTCTGGTCCCTTAAGGATCAGAGGCCTACACTTGCCTGGCCCACCTAGCCCTCAGCCTACCCTTAGCCAGCCTTTATCCTTCATCCAACCTGCTTCCATCCTCGCATCTGCCTGCCTACCTGCATCCATTGGACTTCCTCCTCCTCTTTGCCTTCTCCAATACCAATGGATTGAGTGCTTCGAGAGGCAAGCCCTCAAGAGTCAAGCTCAGGGACTCCGAAGGGGCGAAGACTGCGGACCAGATGAGCAATGACACCTGGGAGTCTCTGCCCCAGTGACGGGGATAGCAGCTGAGTGCCTTCCTCCCCTGTCTCCCTTCTCCATCCCCACCACCTACCCTTTTCCATATCCCTGTAAATAAACCTGCCTTATTTTCACCACTCCTGAGCATGATGCTCTGTTCCCCAGCTTCAGTTCTTTGCAGGGTGCAAGCATTGGGGCACCCAGTTGCACATCACAATGCAGAGGGTCACAGGTTTGAGTCCCCAACAGACCCACACATTAATCAACATTGAATTGGAATACCAACTAGTTTATTAGCTATCCTGACACTTTCCCCTCTAAAATAGAAAATGCTTTCAGACCACAGCACATGGTTAAGACTTCAATAGATTATAGATCAGTAATAAAATCACACACAGATTATATAGGTCAATAATAGAATCACTTTTGGATCCTAGTAACCAGAGCCTTTGCCTTGGAACCCACACTTGAGCTTTCCTCTGACCATAAATTTGATGTCTCAGAGTATTTAGGATGTCACCTGAATAGGTGAACTCTCAAGGTATAAAATGGAAACAGAAGAGATGAAAATGGAGCTGGAATCTGCATTTGAACTTTTGCCCCATCTTGCAACTGTCAGATATATGCCTCATCAGCCTTTAATCCTGTTTCTCTGCTGTTCAGTCTAATATTTACGATCCTTTCTATCCAACACTGAAATGAAGTTTGAAATAGGACTTCTGATCTTCCCTTCTATATCCCCTACTTCTCTTCCCATTTCACAGAAATTCTCCCTGATGCCTATGTTCAAAGTAGCATGTTAAAAAACAATACAAAAAATTGATAAGTTCCAAATTCCAGAAAGCCTGCTGTATCTTGATGCTACTTTCTTTGTCACTCTAGAATCTGTTATTTGGCCTTGGTGAAACAAAAATTGAAATGCTAACATAGATTATGTACATAATCATTTTGTAGAACTCCGGATCTCATGGACTGGGAACAACTTAGTTTGCCAATAAAGTATTTGTTTAGTGTCACATACATGAAGACCAGTGACTTAGCCTGCATTGGGAGGAAGAGGAATAAGAAAACACTGGTAAAGTTGAAAAAAAAGAGAGCGCATCTGATTAAAAAGATTAAAAATTTATGAGGAAGCATGACTAGTTAAAATCAGTAATTATTGCTTTAAAAGAATTAAGAATAGGGTGCTATGAATACAGAGAACAATTAAGTATGGCTCAGAGTAGAACATACAGAGCAGATGATATCAGGGCAGAGACTGATATAATAACAACATTAACTGCCACTTATTGTGGACCTCTTAACTATAATGCATATGAATAAGTTATTTCTATGCTATGTCAGCCATAGAAAATAATAATTCTTCTTCTCTTCAATGGTTAAGGAAGTGGTAAGTAGTTCAAGAAGACAAATTAACATACCAACACTAAACACCTACTAAGTGGCTGAGGCAAGTGTTTCAAACCTAGTATAGTGACTCAAGAGTGTTCATGTCACCCCAAGAAGTTGTTCAGCAGGCAGATCAGGTGGAAAAGGCCCTTCCAAGAAATAGCAGTGAGACATGAAAGGTCTCAGTGTATCCCTAGGATAGTTGTAGGCAGTACATAGATCAAGTGGAAAATGACAATGAAGAGGAAGAGATTCCCTTCTAAGAGAACAAGGAGAATAAATAAAGCAGAGCTGAAAGGGAAACTAGAAAAAACAGGCAGAACACAATATATTTGCAGAAAAAAACCCTATTTTTCCTCTAGGACAGGAAAAAGGAATGGTGGGAGTGTAGGTAAACCGAGAGGAAGAGGAAAGGGAAGCAGAAAGACAAATAAACAAGATATAAGATTTATTAAGCCTATCAATGATAATAAGTGCTTTAGAAAACAAAGCAGAGAGCAGAGGAGAGGAATGGAGGAGGGGAATAACAATTCTTAGAAGAATTTGTACTTACAGCCTCATTTTCTATAAAAATAATAAGAAGAAGAGGCATATCATTTGTAGGTACTAAAGGGTTTGAGTTGGGATTTAGCTCAGTTAGTCGAGTGCTGCTCTGCAGTCTCTGAGGTGCTTGGTTTGAGTCCCATCACCACAAAAATGGGAGAAGGATGCGGCAGTCCACTCCCAAGGCAATCCTGAAACAAGCAGCCACTGAAAACCCTATAAGGGTTGCTGTGAATCAGAGATGACTTGACAGCACCTAACAACAACAACAACAACAACAACAACAACAAAGGGTTTGGGAAGTTGGGAGGGTGAATTTTGAAATAACAGAGAGATTTATAAAGGTAAAAACTAAAGATATTGGACAACACTGTGGTTCAGTAGAGGAGGGAAATAGCATGAATGTGAACTGGAGCAATCAGGAAACATATCTTACTGTTCTCTCTCTCCTCCTCCTTATCTATGGTACAGTTTTGATAAGAAACAAAGTCCTTTTTAAAATCCTGATTCAGAGTATCATATTATGCAACAAGAGTTTCATTTGGATGTGAAACTACAATGGCCTTAAGAATGACAGAGGTGAGCTACAGGGCAGGGACTGTGTGAGCTCAAGAAAAACTCCTTTTCTGGATACTTTCCTTTAGGTTCTTCTTAAGGACACTCTGCTCCTCAGGGATGCCATGGATAAGCTTGATCTCCAGCTGTCCAGAAAACTCTGTTTCTCAGGAGGATAATGATCAGAAATTGTCTGTCTAGTTACCCTTCCTACTTCTTATATATTTCCTATATGATTCCTTAGGCTGGGATTTAGCTCAGTGGGTAGAGCGCTGCGCTGCAGTCTCTGAGGTCCTGAGTTCAATTCCCAGCACCGCAAAAGTGGGAGAAGGGCCTGGCAATCCACTCCCAAGACTATCCCGAAACAGTCAGCCATTGAAAACCCCATGAGGGTCGCTATGAGTCGGATACCGACTCGATGGCACCTAACAACAACATATGATTCCTTAAGCATAAAGCCTTAAGCTAGATCAATTTTCTATGGGTCTTTCTCAGTCCATGGTTTACAACCTTGTTCCACTCCTGCTACATGCCAGTTAAAACATCATTATCCTCATTCTGTAGTAGCAATTATAGTGCTCAGAGACTCTTTGAGAAGGTCCTTAAGATCAAACCTGTTTTTATAATAATGCTAATAAATCGCCTTATTTTTTTTGCTCTTATTCTCTCCTGAGTATACAAAGTATGAAAGTTCACTGATATTGTTCAGATTCTATGTCACAACCAGCCTTTAGGAAACTATCATTTGTCTAGTTTGGTGTAATATCAAAGAAGAATACAATTACAAAGCCTGTTAATAATACTCAATTTTAAAATGTGGAGGGTCATTCCATATACTTTTTTTCTTGTTATTTCAAAATCTACTCCAATATTAAATAAATTTACTTCTACCATGAAAATAGATCTCAAGTTCATTCACTTTTTACTGGTCTCCCTACTGCTATCATCCTGACTCAGATTACTAATATTTCTCTTGTGAACTACTAGCTACTTAATTAGTGTTCTGGTTTTGTCCTATGAACCAATTATCTGCAGAATTACTCAAGGAATTTTTGAAAAATGTGAGCCAGATAATATCCTCTGCTTCAAATCTTCTGTTGTTTCCCACTGCATTTTGAAGTACCATCCACACTCATTACCCCAGATGTGCAAAGCCTGAATGGTTGGACTCCTGACTGCCTGGCCACATCTCCTTCAGCAGTCCCCATTGGCTACAAAATTGGCACAATGGTCACCTTCCCACTCATCTTGCAGCAATATGCATTCTTGTCTTAAGCCCTTCACAATTGTGGTTGCCTCTGTCTGTCTTTGGGAGTGTTCTTTCTCATGATCCTCCTGTTTTTCCTGTTATTCTAATCTCAGTTCCAATATCACCTCTTTGGAGAAGACATCATTGACTTGGCACTTAAAGTAGTTCTTTTCTCCTGTCAAAGTCATTTCCATTACCTAATTTTCTCATTGCCCTCATAACTCTTATTGCTATCTGAGTGTAACTTTCATGGACGTTAGCACTTTGCTCATGATCGAGAATGTGAAGATATTATCTGGGAGAGATCCAGGTTTTTGTTTCTCTAGGAATAGACAGTAGAGGGTAAAGTCAGTGCAGGTGAAGGCAAATCTAGGGGGAAAAAAAGAAACTTATTTCAAAAATTTATTCCCCCAAACCTATTTCCTCCAAGATAGCATTATCTGCTGAGAGTGAAAGGATTGGTGGTAACTTGGGAAGAATAATAAATAATGAGCCATAAGGGGACTACTGAGCACAACTGAGGTGCTAGCCAGGAGTGAAAGCCATACATTTGCAATGAGATATGCAGTAGCAGGATTGTCCCAGATAGCAGAATAAACAGTAAGGAAGTTCTGATCCTATGAACAGGTTGTGAAGCAGAAACCACCTGGTCTTCCCGAGTCTACCATAAGCTCCACATAGCAACCAAGGTGATCTCACAAGTGCGTAAATAAGATCATGATGCAGTCCATCGAAAGCACTTTAAGAGATTTCATTTGCACTGAGAACAAGATCCAAATTCCTTAATCTTTATGTGACTTGGTCTTGACCTACCTTCTTCTCTGACCTCATCTCATACCAATCCCTTGCTGACTGTGAACAAGACACATTGAACTATGTTCTTCTTCATGCCTCCCGTGATTGTGCCATAGGACTTTGCTCTTGCTGTTTCCTCCACTTGGACCACTCTTCCCTCAGATCTTAGAATGGCTAGTTCTTTTGTATCATAAGCTCTCAACTCTACTGTAACCACATTAAAGAAGCCCATAGAGGATTCAGAACAAGCTTTTCTTGCAATTAAAGGCAGTAGGTACTAATCACCTACTGGCAGCAAGAGGGAGCAGTAATCCCTGATGTACCATATAATACATGTATTCCCATAGCCTAAATGAACACATTCTGGCTCAGCCCAGAGAAGGTTAGTTATAATAAAAATATTTTTAAATACTGATATAGTTTCTGTATAGATGTCTACTAATCATGTTTCCCAGCCATTCAAATTTACAAATCACTTTTCTTACATCATAAAACAGCATGGATCAAATATACATGACAATAGATGTTCTCTTAATAATCACTGCTGAGAATATATATGCGATAATGGCTTTAAAAATACCTTAAAATAAGTTCTATCCTAATACTTAACTTTTTTCAGAGATTATTATTCTATCTACAAAGAATGCAAGAGCATTTAGATTTGTCAAGCTTTGCAATAACTTTTTCTCCATTGACATATATTAGAAAATATTGAACTAGATTCCAAATTTCTGTATAAGCCCCAGACAGAGAATTTCATCAAGACTTTTATGGGACCTAAGCCTGTTTTTCTTTGTCGGTTCCTAGCTCTATTAGAAATACTAAAAATTATGTTTCCCTGTTGTGCTGGTATGCACACAAATGTACTAATATTGCATATTCAAATATTTTCTTTGACTTAAAAGTTTATTTTTTTTCTTCTGCTTAAAAAAAAATGAGTACATTTTCATTGTGAACATCAGCACTGTGCCTAATGGAGAAGCTAGCTCTGCCCAAATGTAAACACATTTTTGGTCAGTGTATTTATTAGCTAGTTGTCATCACTCTAGCAAAAAAAAAAAAAAAGAAAAGAAAAAAAAAAGAAAAAAAAGGCAACCCAAACAAACTGATGAAGGAAAAGGCTCATTGGAAGCTCACAATTAGGGGATCAGAAGATAATGGTGGTGGCACCAGGCATGGCAGCAGTGGCTAGGCCCATGGCAGACAACCTCATAGCATCTTAGGGCAGGAGGTAGAACTTTCCAGAACCACAGATATGGGTAAAAAACCTTCACAGGCCTGCCTCCACTGACCATTTTTGCAAAGCTGAGTCCTGCCTCCCAAAGTTTCATGACCTAAAGAAATAGTGCCACCAGCTGTGGACAAAATCTTAAACAATGTGAACTTTGAAGGACATTTGATATTCAAACCATGACAGCGTATGAAATGTTCAATAATTATTAAGTTGTTTATTCATCAATAATCCACAGGATAATCATCTCTTTTCTCATATTCTCAAACCAGGTTTTAAAAGAATTTCTTCTTCAGTATTTGAAATGTAGGTTTGAAAAAGCAGAACTTCTGATCTTTCATTTTCTACCTTATCAGTTATCTCTCACAATTCCTTAAACATACTGACTGCTTCCAATTCATAATTCAACTGGTTAAAAAAAACAAAATGGAAATAGCAAGAAGAGAGTTTCTAACTTCCAGATTTATTATTATATTGCCATGCTCACTAGCTATACCAGTTTAGACCAGTTAGTACTACAGTTCTTGTTCTCATATGCATCCTGTATCAATTCATTGGGGAATTATTAGCCAAGTCTTTCACAAAATACATTTCACCTCAAGAAAAATGTCATCTGAAGCAGTAGGAAGCAGAACTCCGATTGTGAAGAAATAAGAGACAAGAGACCTGTGAAGAGGCAGACCATGATGTAGCCATGGGGATGGCCAGATATTTCTAGGGCAAACTCTGCAGGCTGTGGGGCCAACTGGGGCAGAAGGAGAGGGAGAGAAGAAGCCTAGAATGACCCCTCCAAGTGCCTGTTAGCAATTTATAGCCTCTCTGTTTCAAAATCCCACAACCTCTGTTCTGCGAAATTCAACCTGCATCCTTAAGTGAGTTTCCTTTGCCAGCTGGCACCATGCTAAGCTCTGTCAGGAGCTGGCACAGGAGGAAAGGATTTTGCTCCCTGGTTCTGGTGCGCTCATGCATGCATATCTTTCCTAGCACCTGCCCCTGCCACACTGGAAGCTTTCCAGTTTCTGGTGCCAGCTGTCACCTACTAGGAACCTCTCTCAGAAGGTTTTGTAGCAAAATACCTCCTCTTGTGAGATGCTTCCCTGTGAACAGCTTTATTTGACAGCCTAGATGGCTGATTTCTAGTAAGTTCTGCCAGTTTGGTGACTTCTCTGCCATCCTTTCCAGCAAGGTCTGGCTCCCCGCCCTACAGTAGTGGGTGGGGTCCTTCCCTGTACACTGCATCTCAGCCCTGAGAGCAGCAGCTCCTTCTTCTGCTACTCTCAGAGTCTTTAGACTTCACTTCTTTCTCACCTGTCTCTTGTTCCTTTTATCCTTTCTAGAGGTAATTTTTTATATTAAACTTTTCCATTACTGTATGTTTTTCTCTCTGGGACCAGAGTAATATAATAGCTTGTAAATTCATAAAGATGGTGATACTATAAGTAAATATGAACGAGAGAGAAGAGGAGGTCTGGAAGGAAAATAATTTGCTATGTTTTGTACATGTTAAGCTAAGTTTCTTGACAGATATGCTTGTGCTGGATACAAGGGTCAAGAACTGGGTTTCATGTTGAAAAATTAGATGTGCCATCTCAAAATGTGCCAAATTGATATGTTGGCTATTTCAAACTGAAATCACCTGAAGAATTATAACTTCAGAAATAGCCATTTAGCTTGTTTTTTCCTATAAGCCACAAGCCATAAGGATTCTTTTGAAAGAGGTGTCTTTCTCACACCAAACCTGGAAAATAACCTTGAACTCTGGAGACTGATAATTGGGGCTGCAGTGAAACTGAATCAATAAACTCTGAAGTAACGTTTACCTTCTACTAGCTTCTACACCCCCCTCCCCCCACATATCTCCTATGGATGATGGGATAGGCTGTGTGGACATGGTAAAGGTACTCATGGGAACTGCCTATTTTCCATTCAGGTCTAATGTGAACATAAATGGCTCCAAAATAATCTGCAATTCTACCAACCTGTGGTTTGCATTCCACTGTGAATTTTCACAGCTTATTGCTGATACTGACCCAATAATTGCGAATGAGAATTCTGTGCAATGGAAACTGAGAAGACACTGAAGTGTGAGCTGGAAAACAACGACAAGGTCTTCTTCTGATGGATTGGTGGCCCTTGATTTTACCAAGTCATCAATTGTTCATTCCTTCACAGTAAAACAAGTTTAGACTAGTTGATCTCAGAGATCTGTCTTTAAGTTATATTTGTTTCACCCATTGTCTCAAAGGAAAAGCCCAGGCAGGAGCCACAGTTTAGCAAAAGGAAGAAGGAGGAAAGCAGTGACATTCACCTCTCAAGGAATAATATGATTAGTCTAAAGAGAGCAATTGAGTGTAGATTATGCAATATAATGTGATATGATTCTTTTAAAGTTCAGAGGGTGGAATGTTAGGCAACAAACTACTGCTTAGTTTTCCTGGCCATAGGTTCATTAAGGCTTGAAATGACTAAAGTTCTAAAGGTTATGAAATCAAATTTTTCTGACCTCCATTATATTCAATTGTTTCTATGATTCTAACTATTTCATGTGCATTTTTAAGATCACTGATAAGGCAGAAACTGAAACCAAAATACTCCATTGAACCAAAATACTCCATTAATAAACGTTGGTGAACTCAGAAAGTTAGTATTTTCTTTTTCATCTTTTTATTTTACTTTTGATTAACATGTACTTATTGTACATTTTAATAGGATTCAGTGTGACATTTCCATGAATGTCTATAGCATGCACTGCTCCTGTCCAACGTACACTATGCCCTCCACACTTGCCAAATGAGCCATCACAATCATCCATTCACTTTAACTTCCTTCAGCTTCCTTGATAGAGAACATGCAATATTTACCTATCTGACTGGCTTATTTTACTTAACATAATGTCCTATTTTAGGTTGTTGCTGCAAAGAACAGTATTTAACTCTACTCTGTGCATAATAATGTTTTATTATGTGTGTGTGCCACATTTGTTATCCATTCACCTGTTGATAGACACCCAGTTGATTTCATATATTAGATACTGGGAATAGTGCTGCAATAAAAATGAATGTGCTATAAACATGTTTTTGGCATACTGATCATTTTCTGTAGATGTTGTTGTTGTTGTTAGGTGCCATTGAGTCAGGTCCAAATCATAGTGACCCGATATACAACAGAGAGAAATGCTACCTGATACTGTGCCATGCTGGCCACTATGTTAGTTCTTCTCTGCTTTCCATAGGGTTTTCAACTGCTGATTGTTTCAGGTGTGGGCTATTGAGAACTTCTCTCAAGCCTACAGCACCTAATATTCCCAGGCAGTCTCCCATCAAGGACTAACCAAGCCTGACCCTGCTTAGCTTCTGAGGTCTGATGAGATCATTCACCAGGGTAGTACAGTTGTAGATCCAAAAGTTAGTTGACTCATAATAGATATATTTTTCATTCTGAAGGACATGTCCATACTGCTTTCCAGAATGGCTATCCTAATTCACATTCCCATCAACAGTGTATAAAAAATCAATGTCTTGCTTGGAGAGACGTTTTCATGATGCCAGAGGCTGTGGGTGGCAGCCTTAGCCCTAACAAACACAGTCTGTGTATCTTTGGCCAAAGTACTGTATCTCCAAGCCCCACCTTCTTATCCTTAAAATAGTAATAATTTTACCTTAGGCAAAGAAAACTAAGAGAATTAAAAGGTATAAGATGAGTGAAGAATTTCTCTTTAAATTCTCAGAATTCCTATTAAGATGACTGATTAAACAGATTGTAAAAGGGTTTTGAAAACCCTTGTTTATTACTTTACTAAAAAAAAAAACCCTTAGAAGTAGCCAGACTTGTCAATTGAGAACAAATGTGAAGATATCTTTATAATGCATGCCTTTTTTAAAAAAACCTCATCACTAGTGTTCAAATAACTTATCATTCTAGTGATATTTAAATCCTTAGGATGGTAGAACATTGCTTCCTATTCAGTTCTGCATGCTGTGATTGTTCTGTACATTGGACTTAATCATCCTTACCTCCCATCATCTATTACATCCATAGCTGTTGCTGTGTCTATAATTTCCCTTCCTTTCTGTGTACTGCTTTATTTTTCATTCCCCACAGCAATAGACCAAAACCAATAGAAACATCTTTTCTTGGGGGTGAATGGAAAGTGTAGAATCTATAGTCCCTTATTAAGCCCTCCACTCTAAATTGTCTGAGGTTGATTATTTCCTCAGTTATACCAATCAAGTTTCAACTCTGCAGTGATGCAAGGAGAATCATAAAATTGTTCTTCAAGAGGCTGTGATAATTGCAGAGATACCTGCTCATCCATGTTTAATGAGGCATTATTCACATTGGCCAATATATAGAATCAACCTAGGTGTCCATCAACAGATAAATGGCTATGGATATTGTGGTATATATACACCATAGAGTTTTATTTAGCCATAAAGAAGGCTGAAATTATGGCATTTGCTGGAAAATGGATGGAACTAGAGATCATCATTTTAAGCCAAATAAACCAGACCAGAAAGACAAACATCATATGTTTTCTCTCATATGTGGATGTTAGACTGCAAAATATATTCATTATTAAAATATATAGATCATGAAGGCAGATAGGACCTAACTAGGGAAAGATAATGGACTAAAGAAAAGTGGGTGGGGGCAAGAAGAAAGAGTAATGGGAGAAAATTTTTAAAGACCACGTCTATTGCCCCTATGGCAAAATTTGATGTACATATATAGAAAGATTATACTCACAAAAAAGATAAGCAAGTAGAAAGGAGACCATTGGGGAGGTAGGGGATGTGAGAAGAGAGTCACAAGAGGTTAAGGGGGAAGTTAACGTGAGCAACATACAATGAAATGCATGTATGGAAATATCATAATGAGACCCATTAGGTTGTACATTAAAAATTACTAATAAAAAAAGAAAAAATAAGATTTTTAAAAAGCTGTGGTAAACCCATAATGAATAACTATGGCCAAGAGAAGATTTAATTAAAATACCAGTTGTTTAGTCTGTGAGCTTGTGATACTAACAATTCTCTTGTTCTCCCTTTCTCCATTGTGAAAATGAAGAGTGATAATAATCATCTATGTCCTTCATGTTGTTATTCTATAATGGTAATGGACATCCAAACTTAGCTGAGAAATATATATATATATTTCTCAGCCATATATATATATATATATATATATAAATATTTCACCATATATATATATATATATATATATATATATATATATATATATCACCACATATCTTATGAATCATATTAGGTATTTTGTTTACTTAGGTGTAATGTCAAGGAATATATGAAGTAGTTGAATGGGTTCCATTATGGAGAACAATTCTCCAAGAGTTCCATGTATCAAAGAAACACTTTAAAAAATACATAATTCATAGAGCAAATATCTACAAAGGTGTAAATTCCCAAATGGATACTAACCTGATAATTCATAACTTTGAGTAATTTCCTTGCATCAAATCATTAACTTTATCATATCTTAAGCATAACTGCACATGGAAACATCTCTGTTTTTAAGATAATTTGTTTTAATGTACAAATTGATGGGTTTTATTATGACTTTTCCATAATGCACATCATTGTACATTGCTCATAATTGCCAATACCTAGTTGCCAACCAATACAACTAAACAATAATCCCTTTATGAACCCTGAAAAGAAGGACAAGGGTAATGAGCACATGATTTTTCTCTCTATCATTGGGACTAATGTCATTCCTAACTGATTGGACAATTACATAACAAAAAGGAACACATTAAATTATCAGGGAGCATTATAAAAGTTTTGGATTGAAAGCTCAGTTTTCTGAGAAAGAACAGAAGGTACAATGGATCCAGTCATTGTCCTGGTGCTCAGTGTCTCTTGTCTGCTTCTCTTTTCACTCTGGAGACAGAGACCTGGGAGAGGGAAGCTCCCTCCTGGCCCTACTCCTCTCCTATTTATTGGAAATATGCTACAGATTGATATTAAGGATATCAGCAAATCCCTAACGAAAGTAAGTATGTTTTATGTTCCTTTGTTGTTGTTGTTTTGTTAGATGTCATTGAGTCGTATCCAATTCATAGCAACCCCCATAGGGTTTTCAATGGCAGATTGTTCTGGGCTTGCCTTGGGAGTGGATTGCCACGTCCTTCTCCTATATTATGCTCCTCTAGTGGCTTGTGAAGGGAAGTAAATTAACCCATTTCTTGTCTTAAAATAAAAACATTGCTCAAGGCACGGTACTATAACATGATTATAAAACAAAATACTCCAGTAATCTTCCATGTACCTCTGCCTTTTATAGTTTGTTGTCAGAAAGTGTGGTATGACATATGCTTTTTGTCAGTAGAGCAAATTTGGATTGCTGTATGTTTTAGCCAAAATCACAAAACAGAAAAGTTGTAACTGCTTCTTCCCTACTTCCTTTTACAGCCATTTGGTGTGATTTTGGGTTTAAGGTCAGTGGCAAGGAAAGTGTTCTGATTACAGACTTCATTCAGTATGTCATGTAGCATATTGACCACACATTTTTATTTAGAATACCCATGAAATTTGACCTTCTCTGACAAATCAGCCTATGCCTCATGTCATGCAAATACCTATGGACATAGAATGTCATAAGGAATGAAAGAAAGAAGCAATGAGTCAAGGCATATTTTCTACCTCCAAATCCACTTGGATCTGTACAAAACCTCTGGGGCCGAGAATGTTGGCACGGTAGGAAACTGCTCTTCCTGGTGATACTGCATGTCTAGATGCAGCATCTGTGGGGCCCACTCTCTCTGTTTGTAATACCAGTAGTCTTCATGCTGGACAATAGAATCATTTGCAATCACATAAAATTTCAGCCTTCTACTGTTCATCATAGGCTATTGAGTCACATTGTCCCCAGAATGTTGTAAAGGTGATCATTAAGCAGTCATCTGGGGATTGATTTTAATTTGAGCAGGAGGGATGGCAAATTGTTCAAGTAGCAAATCTTTTATTCACAGAGATTCAAATCTGAGTCTTCTATTCATTAGTTGTGGGACACTAGAAATGACTTTGGAATCTGCTGACTTCAGCTTCTTTACAAACAAAATATGACAAATAAACCTCCTTGGTGTATGAATATGAGAAATAATTTTCATTTGTGCCATTGCCTGGCATATTGTAGACCATCCATGAGGACAGCTATAAAAACTACCATCATATTAATGTTTGAACTTCAGAATCATTTGGGACTCTGTGTGCAAGAAGAAAAACAATAAACTCAATATGAGTGTGAAGCAGGTTACTTGTGAACCAAATACTGACTTCTTTTGCTAGTATTTGCTTTCTACTTATTTCCAGTTCTCAAAAATCTATGGCCCTGTGTTCACTGTGTACTTGGGCATGAAGCCCACTGTGGTGCTGCATGGATATGAAGCTGTGAAGGAAGCCCTGATTGATCATGCGGAGGAGTTTTCTTGAAAAAAATAGGAAAGGCTTGGGTAAGTGTGTATGTGCTTGTGTGTGCACTTTTGTGTACTGAGCATTGGTCATGTTGATTAGAAAGATGAAAAATAAAGACTTGAGGAGCTCCTCAGGCAGAGCTTAGCCATCACCTGTGGCTGTCACCTATCAACTCCCTCTTTCTTCATGGAATCTCCCTCCTAGTTTCTGCTCCCCTTCATTTAGGACTCGCTTTCAGCAATGGAAACAGATGGAAAAAGATAAGGCGCTTCACGCTTATGACCTTGAGGAATTTTGGAATGGGGAAGAGGAGCATTGAGGACCGTGTTCAAGAGGAAGCGAGCTGCCTTGTGGAGGAGTTGAGGAAAACCAATGGTGGGTGCTTCTTTATATCACTGACCTTAACTGACTATTCTATTCTCTAATGAGGTTCTTGGAAACATTTAAGGAGTGAGGACAACAGTTCTCATGATGGGGTCTGTTCATGAGCTCATATGGAAGAGCTATGGTTTGAAATAGAGTGCTAGGGCAGTACTTGTGTATCTGTGTTGGGGTGTATCCAGGCATGACTATACCTGCAGTGTTTCCATGAAAAGTCTACTGATCCTACTCTGCTTCAAATTTTCTGTTTTCAAATGAGAATTCATGGATGTATATCTTGGATCTTTTTCTGAGTTAACATGGAATGTTTCTCCCTTAGCATAAATATGGGTTATCTAACATAAATATGGGTTATCTATTCGGGTAGAACGGGCTGGGATTTAGCTCAGTTGGTAGAGCGCTGCGCTGCAGTCTCTGAGGTCCTGAGTTCGATTCCCAGCACCACAAAAAGTGGGAGAAGGACCTGGCAATCCACTCCCAAGGCAATCCCGAAACAGCCAGCCATTGAAAACCCTATGAGGGTCGCTATGAGTCGGATACCGACTCGACAGCACCTAACAACAACAACAACAACATTCTGGTAGATTTCTAGATTGCTTCTGGAGTAACAACAATTCTGGTGGAGGGGCTGGGGTTTAGTTCAGTTGGTAGAGTGCTGCTCCACACTCTCTGAGGACCCAGATTCTATCCTCAGTACTGCCAAAATGGGAGAAGGACCTGGCAGCCCACTCCCAAAACAATCCTGAAACAATCAGCCATTGAGAATCCTATGAACAGTAGAAACGCACTGAAATAATGCCGTGCATAGCACAGTGTCTGGGATTGTTTCTTTCCATTGTACGTGTTGTTAGGTGCCGCTGAGTCATGTCTGACTCATAGCGACCTTCATAGGGTTTTCAATGGCTGATTGTTTCGGAATTGCATGGGGAGTGGATCACCATGTCCTTCTACTTTTTTTGTGGTGCTGAGAATAGAACCAGGGACCTCAGAAACTGCAGAGTGGCACTCTACCAACTGAGCTAAATCCCAGCCCTATTGTGCATAGGGTCCCCATAAGTCAAACCCATCTGGACAGCACATAAGAACAGCAACAACTTTCTAGATCAGTTCAGTGAATAATACTTGCTAAGTGAGTATGGTGTCAGTAACACTACCAATCTTTATGCATCCCCACTCAGGTGACATCTGTTTTCATTTAAATGATATGTTCACATTATGTAGAGCTTCATTAACATATCTGAGGGTTTTTTCCATACTCTTACCTGCAGTTCTGGCTAGTAATTATGTAATATGAGGTTTTAATTGCTTATAGTGTAATAGAATTGCCATCTATTATTATTTCTCTGTAAACATAACACAATAGAAAATTTTTCATTGGTTATTTGATCTAACCCAATACATAGTGTTTGGACTTATGCGTTTTGAGTAAATATTTGCAAAATACACAAATAGCAAGTCATGAAAAGATTTATTTAACTACATTTCAATTATTACCAATAACTATTTATCTCATCTTCCCTAAGTGTATTCTGGATCTTTTTTCAAATTTTGCCTATGCAGGGAATGAGGATCTATCTCAGTGGTAGAATACTTGCCTAGCAACCACAAAGCCCTGGGTTTGATTCCCTAGCCCTGCAAAAAAGAAGCTAATTTTGCCTACCATTTCTTCCCAGGTTAAGTGGATTTTGTGTACAAATTGATGGTAATTCTTCTCTGCTCACTGCCAACTCTATTTGCCTATTAATGCTTGTCACAATGAATGGATTGTTTGCTTGTATTCTAAATGACCTTATTTTAAAAATCTCTCTTCCAAGTAAAGTGAAAGGAAAGACTGAAAATCAGATTTTATCTGGGAATAACACATACATGCACATCAACACAACCCCCAATTCTTCCCAATCTACCCTCCCCCTCCTTGGCAAAAATAAAATATTTTCTGATAGCTAAGAATATTGTAATGTTTAAGGATCCTGAAATACAAGAAGATAATCCACCACGTTTCCTATTTCACAAATGTCCTATTATTTTCTTCAGAACACTTTTGATTCAAGACACCATTAGCTAAGGTCTTTAGATATAAAATTGGGATCTCATTACACATAAAGTATACTGATCATTGGATCATAACAATTTCATTATAGAAAATGCACCAAAAAAGAAAAGTTTCCTATAATTTCCTTTCTTTTCCTATAATATATTAGGCGTGGCCTAAGTGATAGACAAGCTTTAAATTTTAAGAATCTTTTTGTTGTTGTTGTTGGTTATTTAGAACAATGTCCCAGAATCCACAAGTATGGCCTTGTCCAAATGAATTAAACTTGGATTTGATTTGGGATGATGTACATTTTGTTTCTAGGAAGGGATATTTACTTATTTGTTTGTTTATTTACTTATTTATTCATTGAAGTCCTCGGAAGTTGAAACCAAGGCCTCACACATACTCTGCAAGCATTCTACCACTAACCTGCAAATCCAGGCTATTTTTTACTTTTTCTTTTAATCTGAAAAATAGTCTCAGAAAGTAACACAGGCTGCCTCTGTCTTTGAATTAGAGATCATCCTGGTGCTGCCTCCAGAGTAGCTGAGATTCCAGGGGTGGGCCACCATCCCCAGGTGAAATTTATTGTTTTAAATATTGAAATTGAACTAAAATGTCTCCATTGTTTTAGTTTCCTGTTTTTGTTTATCTTATCTGGGACTGATACTTGAAATAAAATTTTCTTATTTTATTTATTTAGGCAAATCCATATTGTACTTGCTTTACTCGGTATTACCTTTTCTGCTAACTTAACATGGATGCATTCTGCTTTTCACATTTGTTCCTTCCTATATACAAATCTACCCAAAATCTCTCCCTTTAGCTTCTCTCTATTGGTTTAAGACAGGATTCTTTCAACTATTCCTTATGTGTAAAGTATTTGTGGCCTCCACTATTCTCTCCCTTTCTGTCTCAGTGCTATATAGTGTCCAGGCTTTGCAAACAGTTGTTATTCTGCTCTGAACACTTGAGTTATTAGATTTTTCAAAGTCATCCTTGTTCCAAAATAGAAGAATATGATGTTAAATGAGTTTAACTCAAGTTAGTGAGTACAAAGTGAATATATTAAAATCCATTATGTGACTGGCTATGATGTAATGACGAACTCAAGTGTAAGGTAAATGTGGTGTGTTGATTTAATGCATTGTATATATTTGGCGATAAGGGGAATTGGTAAGATCACACTTTAAATTACTAAAGTAACTTACCTGTTAAAGGCATAGCATTTGACATGTATATTTTAATGGTATGTTTAAATTATTTCTCACTCTTCAGGTTCACCCTGTGATCCAACCTTCATCCTCTGCTCTGCTCCTTGCAATGTGATCTGCTCCATTATTTTCCAGAATCGTTTTGATTATAAAGATAAGGATCTTCTTAACTTGTTGGAAAAAATAAATGAAAACATTAGAATTATGAGCTCCCCATGGGCTCAGGTGAGGCCAAGATCCTTTCTTCCTCTTTTTCTGATATGTCCAAAATTCGGTGTGGATCAAGCAATGAAATCGATGTCTGGAATTGACAGCCCTAGTACATCAGAGAGAGACGACTATATGGGGGAAATGCATATATAGAGAAGCCTCAACCATATTAGTTCTCTGCCCATTGATTCCCCCATCAAATCCCAAAAGGTGTTCTATACAGTGTATTTCTAAATTCCAGAAAGATGCCCAATCATGCAACGCACAGGCAGGTTCTTTTTGAAAGCTTCCAATACCCCCAGTCTTGTTTTCCAATCAATACTTAAAATATACTTCATCATATTACTTTGTAGAAATAATTAAGGAAGAGAATATTCTACTCAAAGAGAAAGGGTATTTAGACAATGAGTACTTCCAGGAAATAGTAAATAAGGTTGTTGATGGTGGTGGTATTGAATAAGGTTGTTGTTGTTGTTGTTAGTGCCGTTGAGTCGGTATCCGACTCATAGCGACCCTCAGTACAACAGGGGAAACACTATTGTCAGTGCTTCTCTGCTGTTCATAGGGTTTTCAATGGCAGATTGATTTTTTTGGGAGGGGGTTGCCAAGTCCTTCTCCCAAGCCTACAGCTTCTGGCATTCCCAGGCAGTCTCCCCTCCAGGTACTAACCAGGCCTGACCCTGCTTAGCTTCCCAGATCTGACAAGATCGGATGCCACAGGGCTATGGCTGCAGGCATTGAATAAGGTAGAGGTCTTTTATACCTCAGCTCTGATCCTAGTACAGGTAACTGAGTTAGGAATGATAAAATGATTGATTTTATGGAATATGCTCCATTAAAAACTCCTTATGATTTTTTCTGTTCTCAATATGAATGTTCTACACTCTGCCCAAATAGTAATTGTGTCATCTTAGGAAGTCACCAACTGTTCTCTGCACAATTGGGTTTTAAGTGACCTTCAGCCCCTCCTACTTCTAAATACTCATTCCATATCTGAAGCTGATTGCTAGGAATAAAAACCACAGGGGCTAAATTTGTGCCATAGATCAGGCTACTCTAATTCACTTCACATCTGCTGTTATCTACTAAATGTGAATTATAGTAGTTCATGACATGTTTATTTCAAAAATGTAAAGAAAAACTGATGTAAAACTTGAATGAATTTATATAACATGCTTTTATTATATAGAAAAGATGTATGATTCTGGTAAATGTTTGCCATCTTTGATAATCTGGTCAGAATTTTCTCCCTCAAATCTTTCTACCAGCAGAGTAAATTACTTTATATGTACAACAAAAATATACTTCTCAAGTTGATACAATATTTTATTTGTATTTATAGCTATATTTTCTAACCAGTACTTATTCTGTTTTATTCATATGTATCTTAAATATATATTTTATTAAATATTTTTTTATTTTTTATTGTAGGTCTACAATAATTTTCCTGCTCTTGTTGATTATCTTCCCAGAAGTCATAATAGAGTATTTAAAAAACAAGCTTATATGAACAATTTTTTTATGGTCAAAGTGAAAGAACACAAAAAAACACTTGATGTTAACAATCCTCGGGACTTTATTGACTGTTTTCTGATCGATATGGAGAAGGTAAAATCGTTACATCAGCTCTGTTATTGTATTACTTGAGCATTCTATAGTTCATTGAGTTGTTTGGTATTTAACAGAGATATTTAAATGATCAGGCCAGTAACGCTTAGAAAGCATGTTCAGTTTCTATTATGTGTAATATTCTGCACTAAACTTCTTGGAAAACAAATTGCTAAATAATTAGAACACATTGACCCTTTCCTTTAGATAAAAATAATCTAGCTGAGAAGAAACAGATTGGGCAGGGCAGATCAAATAAAAGCAATTTTCGAACATGTTAGGAAGTACAAAATATCATATATAATATGAAGATGGTCATCATCATTGAATGGAAAAGAAGGGCTTAACTAGGGTAGACTTTCTCCACGTACTGAAGAGTGAAATGAACACTGAAATATTTGCTATGGTAGGCAAGAGAGGGAATTTCAGAGGGCTAGATGATGTATAAAGTGTATGAGGTGAAAGAGTAGGTCAATGGAAGAGAGAAGCCTTAATGAATTGTATCTTCAAATGAACTTATACAGATATGGTGTTAAAGATTGGTGTGTATGAGATAAACTGTAAGCATGAACTCTGTAGTCACTGTACAGTTTGTACAAAAAGCTATTTTTTCACATTGAAGGCCTTTGGCACCCTTGTAAAAAAATCCCTTGGCTGAATATGTGAGGGTTTGTTTGGGGGCTTTCCATTCTTCTTATAGTTCTATATGTCTGTCCTTTACCATTAGTACATGAGCTTGAAATCTTTACTGTGACTTTGTGTCAAGTATAAATGAAAGACTGTGAATCCTCTGAGTTTGTTACTGTTGTTGTTTTTCATGTTTTAAAATCTATTCTAGTTCCATTGTATTTCCATGTGAATTTTAAGATGAGTTTGACAATTTCTGCCAAGAAGCCATTGCGGATTGCGTTCAATATGCAGCTCACTCAGGGACTGGTCCCATTTTAAACACTGAAGTGATATTTCCATATCACTCAATTCATTATGTTTTGTATATAATTCAGTGATATTTAGTGCATTTAAAATCTCCTGCAACCCACAGATCTCTCTACTTTCAAAACTTTTCCATCGCTCTACCAATTCCAAACAGGAAGAGAAGGAAATTTCAGGAAAAATACCATTCATGATAGCCCACCAGAAAATTAAATACTTTGGAATCAATCTAACCAAAGACCCTTCAGATCTCTACAAGGACAATTTCAAAACATTAAAGAAAGAAATAGCAGAGGACACTGAAAAATGGAAAGACCTCCCCTGCTCCTGGATAGGGAGA